>CAUYQU010037147.1:0-49395 GCA_963574635.1 Cheracebus regulus
CTTGGTGGGATTTTTGAATTTTGGGAGGGCTGAGAACATGATTTAGTGCTGAGTGTGGGGGCTGGGGTTGGAATGTAGCAGTGGGTGTGGGGAGCCCGCATGGAGGGGGCAGGTGCTAAGTAGGATGTCCGGCCTGACAACGCAAATGTCGGCCTGCTGATAATAGTGTTATCAGGTGTGGAGGGGGTGGGTGCTGCTCATCCGGCTCCCAGCAAGGCTATCGGCCTTACAATTATACTACCAATTTAGTCAATCCCTAAAAAATCGAGGATCCTGAGAATTTAACCATATCAGTACAGTCTTTTTACATTATTAACTAAAGAAAATGGTTGTCCTTTTTTTAAAAAAAATTAGGAAACGGAAGTCAGAAGAAGCAAAATCAGAACTGCAAGTTGGATACCCTGTGATTTTCTATTGAAATTCACAAAATTGCTCTTATTTAATGAGAGGAATAAGCAGAAGCTTTGTCAGAATGGAGAAGGACTCTCTGCTGAAGCTTTCAGTGGCATTTTTCAGCTAAAGCTTTGGCGAACTTTCTCAGAATACTCTCATAATAAACAGATGTTACATACTTTGGCTCTGCAGACTGTCAACAGCAAAACGCCGTGAGCATCCCCAAAAACTGTTGCCATGACCTGTACTCGTGACTGGTCTACTTCTGCTTTGGCTGGTCCACTTCTTCTTTGACTGGAAAATGTCTACCTCTTGGTAGCCATTGCTTTGATTGTGCTTTGTCTTCAGAATTGTACTGGTAAAGCCATGTTTCATCTCGTTACAATTATTGGAATAAATCATACAGGATCTCATCCTACTCATTTAAAATTTTCATTGAAAGATCTGTTCTTATCTGCAGCTGGTCTGGGTGCAATGGTTTTGGCACCCATGGAGTAGAAAACTTAACTTTAATTTTTCAGTCAGAATTGCATAAACTGAACCAATTAAAATGTCTGTTAATCATCAGGTCTCTTCAATTAGAGCATGGTTAATTTTTTCCTTGCAAACTGACACAAATGGTCTGCCACTGCAGGCTTCATCTTCAACATCAACTTCTCCCTTTCTTTTTTTTTTTTTTTTTTGAGACAGAGTCTTGCTCCATCACCCAGACTGGAGGGCAGTGCCACAACCTTGGCTCACTGCAACCTCTGCCTCCCAAGTTCAAGTGATTCTCCTGCCTCAGCCTCCAGAGTAGCTAGGATTACAGGTCCCTGCCACCACACCTGGCTAATTTTTTTTGTATTTTTAGTAGTGATAGAGTTTCGCCTTGTTGACCAGGTTGGTCTTGAATTTCTGATCTCAAGTGATCCACCTGCCCCAGCCTCCCAAAATGTTGGGATTACAGGTGTTAGCCACTGTGTTCGGCCTCAATTCTCCCTTCTTAAAAGAAGTTATCTTTTGTAAGCTGCTGATTTGGGGGAAGGGGATATTGTCCCCGTAAGCTTTACACAAAGCATCAATGAGTTCACCATATTTCCCCTCAAGCTTCACTATAAATTTGATGTTTATTCTTACTTCAATTTTAGCAGAAATTCACATTGCTCTGATAGGGGCTCTTTTCAAACTCATGTATTATCCTTCATAGTGCTTCAAACTAGATTCTGTATGAACATATTATAAAAAGTTAGTACAAATTAATTTTGTGCAAAAAATTTGAAATCCAGCAGTTTTTTCATAATAGGCATTTTCTATAAACTTTTTGAAGAACTTTCATGCAGCTTTTCACACAGCTACCCCACATCCTTGAGGATCAGAGATCAAGGCATCAACAGGGTTGGTGCCATCTAAGGGCTATGAGGGAGAAACCATTTATACCTCTCTCCTGGCTTCTGGTGGGTTGCTCACCATCTTCAGCATTCCGTAGCTTGGAAATGCATCACTCTGATCTCTGTTTTCATCTCCATGTGGCATTTTCCCTGGATGCATCCAGCTCTGTGTCCAGATTTTTCCTCTGGATAAGGACATCAGTCATATTGAATTAAGACCTACCCTAAAGACCTCTTTTTACCCTGATTACCTCTATAAAGACCCTGCTCCAAATAATGTCACATTTGGAGGTACAAGGGTTAAGATTTCAATATACTGCAGGTATGCAATTCAACCCATAGCACCCTAGGTCCAAACTGCACTAGCCCTGGGGATAGAGAAATCAATAAAACATGATACAAGGAACGAAGCACTACTGGCAATTGGGAAAAACTCACAGCTATCTCCCTCTCTGTTATTCCTATTGTAAGCACATGAAACTGACATGAGACTTGTGCAAGTCTAGATGCCTAGGACCCAGAGAATCTACCACTGGGATAACACATTTTACAACAGGTAAGCAGGTAAGCTTAGGGGATGGTTTCAGATTTCTCAGGTTGAAAATTTAGGAGTATGCAAAAAACAGCATCTAGGAGTATATAACCCACAGAGTCCAACAGCACAGAGGAAGGAGGCACTCAGGTGACCAAATCTTCCTAATCCAGTGTGAGAGCAGCCATAATGGATGATGGAACACAAGAGAAAGGGCTGCTTCTCCTGCTTCAGGGAGGAGGAGGCTGCCAGGTAACACTGGGAGACTGTGCTAGAGTTGGTCTGCGGACAAAGGACAGGAGTTCGAAAGGGGCACAGGCTAAGGACACTCCGAGTAGAAACAGCAGCCACGCAGATGCCGCGGAATGACAGGTCCCAGGCGTATTTCTGAGAACTTTGATTTTGCACCTTGTTTCAGACACTTTCCTGTCACTAAGCTGGTGTAGGTGGGAAGTGAAAGTGTAAAATATGGTGGTTTCCGAAATAGGGTGTTTATACACCTAAAAAGTTTTGAAAACTCCTTGATAGGCTATTTTTTTAAAATTAAGTAAAATAATCTAACAAAGTTTCTTAACTTCTGAACATTTCAAAGAAACCCCAAGAGTATGAGAAGTGAGTTCATTTTTACTAATATATTTTGGAATTTTCTTTTTTTTGGAATTTTCTGCTACATAACGAACCTAAATGTAGAAAAGAAAACTAATCTAAAATTTAATCTGCATTATATTAAAAGGAAAAAAATCTCTTTATCCTTTCTCCCTTCTTCCCTTTAAGTAGACATGGCGGGATTTCTTGAGCAGTTGACTGGGCTCTTTTCCCTCTCCCAGGCCACATAACTTGGTGGTTTATTTCCTGCTCCCCACTTCAGCCAGAGGCGATTTGCAGAGAGCAGAGGAAAATGGAGGCCTTCGCCTTTACCCCTGAGAGCAAAGCTTCAGCCCCAGGTTAAGACCAGGGCTCAGGAAGAATACTTGGCCTTTGAAAGTAAATCTCTGGCCTCAGCAACACAGAGGCCTCCTGAGTGGGGTGGAGGGGTGTGCAGAGGCTGCAGTGTCCTGGGAAGGGCCACCTGTGCCCATGAAGTGGGCTCCATTCCCACTTTGTGCAGTTTGTGCGGGAAGTCAGCCTCAGCCAAAGGCCAGAGCAGAAACAAAACCCTGAAGTTCCGAACTTGGAGAGGCAGGCTACACAAATGCCTATTTGGTGATTCAGAATCTACAAACCAGACCCAATTTCACATGGGTTCCCTCCAGGATGGGTGGGAGCTCCCAAGAGCTTCATGGGAGGTCCAAGTGGGTGGCTGTGGCCTGGAGAGAGTAGGATTGAAGCAGAGCTGGGGTGGAGTGAGAACAAGAGACAACGGCAGTGAACAGCAGGCTCTGACAGCCAAAGAACAGAAAGGAGAGCATCTCCCACCCCACGAGGGGAGCAGTGCCCCCCAGCATTAGACACATCTGCAGAAAAAGCAGGGGGCTTCAGCTAACCAAGAATAATGTTCCTCTACCCAGACAGAATGGAGCCTGGGAAATTAGATTATGCTAAAGAGAAGCCAACATGCATTTTCTGCACACCTGGCTTCTGGGTCTGAGATTTTGTCTGCCCCTAAAATGTGAGCCTTGTTGAACTGGTGTGGGCTTCTCCTTAGTCACCAGGTAAAGCAGAAGGCTAGGGCACAGCCATATGCAGTAACTCAGCCTGCCCTCAACCAAAGGGCTAGAGGAAGAGGTGAAAGCAAAGAAAAGGAATCACAGATTTGTGAAAGCAAAGCAAATAAAAGCAGTGGGGAAAGACAGGGTATGAAGATGGGGTGCCCTTTGAGGCACAGACACTTCCCAGGACACTACAGCCCTCTGAATACCCCCTCAACCCCACTCAGAGGCCTCTTTTCCCATGTCAAACTCCTCAAGGCTGGATTCTGGATCCTCCTATGTAACCATCTCAACATCTGTGCTGTTTGCAAACAAAAAGTGGGCCCCATAAGGTCAAGGGCTGCCCCAGTGCATTTGAGTGTGTAACAGGGTTCTGGGTGATGACTGTGTTAAAAGGGACAATATCGGAGTGTTTGACCTGAGTGACTGAGGAGCTCACAGGGGTACAGGGTGGATGAGTCCCCCCAAAGGCCCCATGTGCCTTGGAACTGCGCCATCCCACTGGGGATTCCAGTGTGACTTCTTGGCAACAGGCGCCTGAGCAACAGAGCAAGGTGGAGGAGAGAAGCCCTCCTGGTACCCATCCCCCACCTGCAAGAGAGAGTGCCAGACTCACAGCCTACCCAACCCACCCTACCCAAGTCAACCTCCTTCTGACCGATTCTGCTTTTCCCTGGGGAAAAGGCCAAAAAAAGCCACCTCTGCCTCAGCCCCAGCATCCCTGAACCTCTGACCCAGCGCTGGACTTCCAACTTTCAGATTTCTTTCAGGTAGGACAAGCAAACCCCATGTTTTTTAAACCTCTGCTATTCAGGTTTTTCATTATTTCAGCCTAACGGAACCCTGGGTGCTCCTGTCTGGAAGGGGGACACGTAGACAAGGCCTTGGAGAGGCCAGCATCTCTCACCTGTTTTCCAGCCCACAGCTGTAGACACACAAGCTCTTCCTGCTACTACATGGAAGTCATCTGACTTCCTAAACCAGACGGATCTTCTGTCAAAAGACACAAAAGTCTTTGAGGCCACAGACTGACGCTGTCAGTTGACCCCTCCAGGATTCTGTTTCCTGACGTATACCCTTGATTTGGGTCATCCCATTATTGTGATCTGGGCTGTAAACCTTAAGGAGCTCACTTTCTTTGCAAACAACTGAACTCCAAGAATACTCCTTATTTATAAAATAATATGTACACTGATTCTATGGAAGGTTTTTTAGTACTCAGGGTACTAAAATCCTTGTGCCCTTGTGCCTCCTTAACCACAGTACACATGCTCAAGAGAACTAGAGGTACCAAGAAATCATTTCTATATGTGGGGTCCAACAAACCCAGGTTACAGAGGATGACCTATTTCCAACAAGCTTCATGTAAGGTTCTCCTACATTAAAGGAATAAATATTATGATGATGTGAAGCAGAACATAAATACCTGCAGAAAGTCAGAAACTTTCCTCCTGGTGCCTCATTATCACTGGGTTAAGGGGAACAAAAGATGGAAAAATCTATTCCACCTTCTTATTCTTGGAGAAGAAAACGATTCTCTAGACAAGAACACGGACCAGCAAACAGAGGGAGAAATTGTGTGTTTGCTGATTTCAGTCAATTACTGCAGTTGCTACATTTCTCAGGAGTGTTGATGTCCAGGTCAGGGCTGACCCATGAATGATCAGCAACATACTCAGGCCAAAAAGGAAGGAGGAGACCTGGCTGTGAATAAAGCTTGCTCGACTCTAGCTCATAATATGAGGTGATCACAGAGAGCAGATTCCTGTGGGCGCTTAGTGAACGCTGCAGGGCATGACACTGGTACTAAAAGGGTCTAAAGTTAAATGGTTATCAGAATGTTTATAGCAAACTTCCCACAGCGCAGGTAAGGTGAACTCTTTCTGCCCCTGCATGAGTCTTTCAACAGAGAGCCCCCAAAACTATGAGTCTTTCATATTAGCCTGTATCCCTCAGTTCTGGACTTTTCCACTGTACTGGGTTATACATCATTCAAAATTCACCTACAAAGGAACCTCAGCATAGATTCCTCATTCACTGTGAGAATGGATACAGCCTTTCAGGGCATCCTCAAATAGAACCAAGATAGTGAGGAAGAAGGCAGGACTCAACTCCAGAGGCAAGGCTCGGACACTGGACCAAATCGAGAATTAGCTAAAACATGGCCAGGGCAGAAGCAGCTTTCCATAAGACATGCCCACCAGTATGCCATGTCGGTTTACCGTCACCATGGCAACAACCAGGAATTGCCACGCCTTTCCATGGCAATGACCCAATGACCTGAAAGTTACCACCTTTTTCCTAGAAATGTCTGCATAAACTGCCTTCTAATTTGCATGTCTTTAAAAGTGGGTACAAATATGACTGCTGACCTGCCCCTGAACTGCTACTCTGAGCACACTGCCTATGGGGTAAGCCTGCTGCACAGGGAGCAGTACCATTGCTGCTGCTTCAATAAAAGTTGCTGTCTAACACCAGCACTTGAGCTTGAATTCTCTCCTGTGCAAAGCCAAGAATCCCCCTGGGCTAAGCCCCAGTTTGGGGTCTTGCCTGTCCTGCATCAGTTGCAATGGCAGCTGATAAGAAATGGAAGTGTAAAGAAAACTCCTATATGCCATACCCAGGGAGAAGCCCACTCCCAGGCAGCATCAGGCCCAGAAGGAAGCAAGTGGGGTTTGCAGGACTGCTTGGTTTTTGTCTGTGCAACAGCCACTGGGCCTGGTATAGAGTCGGGGTGGGGGTATGTGGGCAGAAAGAGGAACTGGCAAGTAAGAGTCAGCTTTCAAAAGATGCTGACCCTGGGCTTCCCATCTGGCCATGGCATCAAAGCCTCCTGCCAAATAATTTAGCTCATAAATATTCACCACGTGAGAATGTCTGAGCATTAAAAAGCAAACAAACAAACAAAAAATCAGAAACCAAGTACCTCAGCTGGCTGGACAAAAAGACACATGCTTACAAGCCAGCAGATGGGTGTGCAGGCTACTAAGTGTCACAAGAAGCGCAGCTTGGCCGATTGTAACTTCTGGAATAATCTGTGTCAAAGATTTCAAATGCTGTGTGCAGTTGGCACGTGCCTGCTAAGCTTCTAATTTTGTGACCTTTAAGAATGTACAGATGAGCAAAACCCTCTGTAGATTGTTAAAGGGAATTTTAGGCAAAGTTCAGGAGAATGCCATGGTAATTTTCTTAAATGTATCCAGTGAAAAACAGACTTTGTCAGGCAATGTGGAGACCTCTAAATTCACATCTTCTAAGGACATGAAGAGAAGGGAGTTTGAGGCTATTTTCACAAGAAAATCACCAGCCAGTTTTATGCCACTCATCCAAGCTGCCTCATTAATGGCATCAAGCCTTCTGTCTGAAAAGACTGCCTTGGATTTATATACCACTCATCCTCCTATAAATGCCTCCCAAAAGTCTTGGGAGTTCATCTCCTTTGCATTTTCACCCCGTCACACAGACCAGCATGACCACACATTAACGCCCCTGTCACCAGCCTCCAACTTCCCCCAGGGAGAAACAAGAAAGCATTGTTTTGGGACTTCTGCAGGGTCCTTTCCTCACATGGTGTGTGCTTTGAAACCACCACCTCCCCAATCCACCACTCCATGGGTGACCTCCTTCAAAGCCCTTAGCTCTCCACAGGAAACCTCTTCCTCCAGAACACCTGTCATCAGCTCTCCAACTACCTTAATTTCCTTCATCAAAACTCTCTACATTGCAATCATGTGACCATGCAATTGTTCGACATCTATATTAGTTTCCTGTAGCAAATTACCACAAACTCAGTGGCTTCAAACAACACAAATCTATTCTCTTACAGTCTTGGTAGTCAGAAGTCCAAAGTGGGTCTCTCAAGGCTGAAAGCAAGGTGTCAGAGGGCTGGTTCCTTTGGAAGGCTCCAGCAGAGAATCTGTTCCTTGCCTCTTCCAGTTCCCAGAGCTGCCAGTCTTCCTGTTTGTAACTGCATCACTTCCATCTTTACTTTCATCATCACAGGGTCTTCTCCTATGCTGATCACCTGTCCTTCTTATAAAAACCCCTGTGCTTACATTAGGCTAATGCAGAATAATCTTTCATCTCAAGATCCTGAACTTAATCACATCTGCAAAGTCCATTTTACCATATACGATAATGTTCACATGTTCCCGGGATCAGGATATGAACATGGTGGGGAGGTGGTAATTACTCACTTTAATACACAGTGTGTCTTTCCCACTAGGATGTTAGTGATCAGGGTCTTTGTGCAGCAGATTTAGTCTTTATGCTCAGGGATCCAGCACAGAGACAGATTCATTGTTCAGAGAATGAATGAAGAAATGAACTGAAGAGTGAATGTGCAAATAAAGTTCCTCCCTCACCTCTTCTATGCTCCCATTGAGCTCTTATTTATTCACCTATCTATATCCTTTTCCTCTCTCTTCCCAGCTCCTGCTTCTTCCTCACACGTACACCAGGGCATCCAGCACATGGATTTGTCCCCAGTCACCTTAGCCTGTCTCCTGCTGCAGCTGTCTCATTTTGGTGAAGTGAATGTCCAGGTTTCCCTCTGCTCCCAGCTGCAACATGGATCTGTGAAAGACGGTACAATGGAAAAGTCTTCACATCCCAGTTCTCTCTGCCCTTCATTGTCTGGTAGCTCTTTAACAGCTTACTCTTGGAGAGGAAAACAATTCTCTAGGTGAGAACACAGACCAGCAAACAGAGGGAGAAATCCTGTGTTTACTGATTTCAGTCAGTTACTGCAGTTGCCACATTTCTCAGGAGTATTGACGTCCAGGTCTGGGCTGACCCATGAACGGTCAGAAACACACTCAGGCCAACAAGGAAGGAGGAGACCTATACATTACTTGGTTAGTAAGTTGTAGAAGACCCACGGAATGCAAACTATCCTTGTCCCATGGACATATGGACAAACTGTCTAGTGGCTATCATCAATTTTGCATCTATTTGTAAATTCTATGTCAGCATTCCTCTTGTCCTAGCTATGCATGGCATTTTTCATTCTCCTTTGGACTGACTGTAGCATCTTACTGGTTCCCTCATTAATTAATGAATTAAATATAATCTTTGACACGTGTTCGTTTTACATTTGTGCAAGTGTCATGATTTTACCTTTTGTTAAAAAAAGTCTTTTTACAGATCTCAGGAGAGAGGCAGCTGCATCAGCAAATACAAGGGCTAGCCTTCCTTTAGAGAATTCACAGCTGAAGTGTGGATTCAATGCACCCTGTGCCTTTCCCACTTTTCATTCCCTTTACCGTATAGAGCAGTTGGATGGAATGCATTGCAGAAGAAACAGTGGAAAAGCATGCTCACACAGCACACGCCTGGGAGGCTCCCCTAGAGCAACTGGGATCTCTATACCCCCACCTCCACCTTTTAATCTCATGGTTTGTTGGCCTCTTCTCTCCCTTTAACACCCATCAAGAGATGACTTGAGGAGGCTCTGGCTTCCCCTTAGCCACTCTCAGCTGTCTTCACGACCCCCGCCTGATCCTCACACTGGCAGTTGTCTTCTCAGTCCTATACAAGGTCTATGCCAGCACAGCCTCCCAGCCCACTTCCCACCCCAACAACTATCACATGGAGACATTCTGGAGTTACCACTTCATCCATGAAGAGCTGCCTACCAGCCTTTAGAAAGAAAAGGAAAGTCTGCTTCTGAACAGAAGGGGTTAGACCAAGGGCTACTTCCTGGCCAGGTGACAAAGGACTAGAGAAGCCAGATTAAGCCAGATTTCTGCCAATCCAAGAAAAAGGTGGGTGGCCAGGCAGCTGCAGGGAAGAAAAATTTTTTTTTCTCACTCATTATTAGAATCATAGCTGAGGCACCTATGGTAAAATACAGATTAACAAGAGAAACATCAAACTTACTTAATTTAAATTTTATGTGACATAAGAGATGTCAGGGAAAAAGACCCAAAGAGGCTGGGTGCAGTGGCTCACGCCTATAATCCCAGCACAGCACCTTGGGAGGCCAAGGCAGGCAGATCACCTGAGGTCAGGAGTTTGAGACCAGCCTGGCCAAAATGGTGAAACCCCATCTCTACAAAAATTAAAAAATTAGCCAGGCATGATATGATGGCAGGTGCCTGAAATCCCAGCTATTTGGTAGGCTGTGATGGGAGAATTACTGGAACCCAGGAGGCAGAGGCTGCAGTGAGCCAAGATCATGCCATTGCACTCCAGCCTGGGTGACAGAGCAAGACTCCATTAAAAAAAAAAGAAGAAAAGAAAAAAAAACCCAAAGAAATAGGGAAGCCTGTTTTTGTTCTAAGTTTGATGGAGCAGTGGATAGTAGTGGAGAAGTGTGATTGGACAAAGGGAGTATGATCTAACAGTGATAAACAAGGGGGAACTAAGGAAGGCCTGTTTGTTTGGCTCTTTTTCTGTGTCCCTGTGTCTTCAGAAATAAAGATGTTCCTCCCCTCCAGTAAAGAGTGAGCACCTCTCACACAAGGACCTTTTGACTTGCTTCAGGGGAAGGTCAGCTTAGTTTCATGCCCTGCTTCAGGAAAAGAAGCATGAGGAGAAGGTGAGAGAGGTATTCTTGCTTCTGCTGTTTACTCCAATGCCAATGTGCCATATTTTGGGATAGTATTCCCTGAACCCCACCACAGCCTCAGAGGCTAGGGCTTTGCCCAAGGGTGAATTGCAGCACTCTGCCAGGTGTTTCAAACAGCAGAGGTTAGTTATGGGGTATTAATTCAAAATAGCTACCACACATGAGATTGTCGCCCTGCACTGACTCATTCTGTTACCACTACTGTTAACTCTGACCTAGGATTTGTGGTTCATTTGGGATGAAATGCATGCTTCAGATCTCAGGTCCTAGTGACCTCACCTATAAATTTGGGGTGGAAAGTGATAGGCCTGGATGACCCTCAGTGGCCCTTCTAGCACAAAAATTTCTCAAGTCAGAAGAGTGCTTCTACTCTCCCTGGGACAGTGACCCCAAATAAACCATAAGTGATCATCCTTCCAGTGGAGTTCATACACTTAATGTTGTGTTTACTTTACTGACTGTAAGCAGGACCAGCACCTGTCATTCATTCACACATTCCTTCCATCTGGATACAAGGCAGCAGAAACCAGCGGGATGCTTTTATTCACAGAGCTGGATGACTACACCAGAAAACAAACATTAACCAAATAGCGGTAGAAATACTTTTTTTTTTTTTGAGATGGAGTCTCACTCTGTCACCCAAGCTGGAGTGCAGTGTGGGGTGATCTTGGCTCACTGCAGCCACCACCCCCAAACTTAAGTGATCCTTTCACCTCAGCCTCCCAAGTAACTGAGATTATAGGCACACACCACTACACTCATTTTGGTATTTTTAGTAGAGATGGGGTTTCACCATGTTGTCCAGGCTGGTCTTGAACTTCTCACCTCAGGAGATCCACCTGCCTCAGCCTCCCAAAGTGCTGGGATTACAGGCATAAGCCATCACGCCGAACCACAAATACATTTTAAATTGCAATTACGATCACTTCTTTGGATGAGAGGCTGCTCCTAAGGGAATGTATAATGAGAATCTGACTTAAACATGGGGTCAGGGGAGTCTTCCCTAAAGAGGAGTAAATGGGTTTAAGAGATAGTTCATGCTTTCACCATTAAGTATAATGCAACCTACGGGAATTTTGTAAATGCCTTTATTATTTTAAGAAAGTTTCCTAGTGTTCATAGTTTGCTGAAAGTTTTTATCATGAATGGATATTGACTTTTGATAAATGCTTTTTTGTGTTCCTTGAAAAGATTTTATGATCTTAATTATTCATTCTGTTAATAGAATAAATTACATTGATTAGGTTTCTAATGCTTAATCAAGCTTGCATTCCTGGGATAAACCCAACTTAATAAAGATGTATTACCCTTTCTCTAATATTAATGGAAGTCAGAGACAGGGGCCCAGGTAATTTAATTCTGCCTGTAATTCTTGACATGATTTGGATTTGTGTCCCCACCCAAATCTCATGTTGAATTGTAATACCCAATGTGGGGTCTGGTGGGAGGTGACTGGATCACAGGGGTGGTTCTTTGTGAATGGTTCTATTGTTTCTTCTTGGTGCTATTCTTGTGATAGTGAGTTCTTGGGGGATCTGGTTGTTTAAAAGTGTATAGCACCTCCTCCCTCACTCGCTCTTCCTCCTGCTCCTTCCTACCAGGTAAGATGCCTGCTCCCCCTTCATCTTCCACCATGATTGTAAGTTTCCTAAGGTCTCCCCAGAAGTGGAGCAGATGCCAGCATCATGCTTCCTGTTCACCCTGCAGAACCATGAGCCTACTAAACCTCTTTTCTTTATAAATTACCCAGTCTCTGGTATGTTTTCATAGCAATGCCAGAACAGACTAAAAATTCTCAATCCTCATTTTAAAATAATCACCATCTCCTACGGCTGGGTGAAGACATAATATGTATTACAAGGGAGCATGGTAAATGCTGGAGACACAGGTTGATTTATAAATGATCTGCCATGATGCAGGATATATAGCAAGACAGGTTTCACTATGAGCCACACCTTGAAAGACAGCAGGGAAAATCACTTTTAATGGATGCCAGGGGCTGGCAGGCATGGAAAAGACAGAGGGAGTCTGGGAAACAGAGAGCACACCAGCGTGGTTGGGTAGAATAAGGACTGGCCATGGATGAGCATGACTGCTGGGCTGTGGCATTTGAACCTTATCCTCCTGATCTGCAGGGAACCATGAACACAGGAAAGGGCTCACAATGCAAAGGTAAGTGAATAAAGCATGCTACAAAACTGGAATACAGAATGACTTCAATTTTATTAAATCGTATGTGAGATGAGAGAGGGTGGTTGTATTAGTTTGCTAAGATGGCCAAAACAAAATACCATCAGTTGGGTGGCTTAAACAACAGAAGTTTATGTCTCAGAATTCTAGAGGCTCAAAGCTCACAATCGAGGTGTCGGTAGGATTGGTTTCTGCTGAGGCCTTTCAGCTGTGCTGGCAGATGGCCGCCCTCTCGCTGCCTCCTCACGTGGTTGCTCCTCTGTGAGCAAGACCTCCTCGTGTTTCTTCTGTGTCCAAATTTCCCCTTTATATAAGTGCATCTGTCATTCTGGATCAGGGTCCACCCTACCAGCTTCATTTTAATTTAATTACCTCTTTTAAGGGCCCATCTCCAAATATAGTCAAGTTCTGACATCACCATTTCCAGTGACTAAGGAGGCCAGAAGAACAATGAAGATGGTGTCTGTCCTCCACATGTACTGTGCTAAGCATAGGCAGAATCTGAAGGTCACCAGGTAGAGCCCATGGCTTCCTGTCCTGGAGTTTGAGGAATGCAGGCTTGCTGGGCCTCATTGGCCTGCACAGCCAGATCTGGCTTCTCTTCCTCACCCCACGCTTGCGCCGGTCAGCCAGACCTGAGCACCTGTGCTTCAACCGCCGGAGTGCTCACTAGAGTGGCATCAGAGCCCCTCTTTCCTCTTCAGAGGCTGAGTCAGAGCAATTTCACTTCAGTGCATGACACCTGAGAGGCACCTACAGCTGGAGAGAAAAGTCAGCAGCCTGCCTTGCCAGAGGACGGACAGACCACGTTTGGACTTCAGTTTCCAGGCGGAACAAAAGTATTTCTAAATTCTTTACCTTAAAAATTAATTGAAAGGCCCTGTCTGTTCCCAAGTGTCTAACGTCTAAGAGAGTTGCATTCATAGTCTGGTTAAGGATATCCTCTCCTTCTCTCCTTCCCCTCCCATTTTTACTGTAAAAACATTTTGACTAGAAAAAGAAAACCTCTTATGTACTCACTCTTCCAGGCAAGATTCTTCTTTTTTCTTTTTCCTCTTTTTTTTTTTTTTTCATTTCCTTACATTCTCTGTGCATTTGCCTATGCACCAGGGGATTTAAACAATAGACTGGGAAAACAGAAGAGAGGGCACTTTTGTAGTAGAAATTGATTTTACAGCACTCTTCTCCCCCTACACACATGCACATACACACACTGGGTATTTTGTTGGCCTTAACCAAAGATCAAAACAACATAGCATTGACCTTAACTCACAGCCTCCAGATACAGGGAAAAAGTCTCTGAGTAGGGGAGTATAGGGTCCCCAGCAGAGTCCTTATTGATGGCAATTTAGCAACAGGTATTTTATTTAAGGCCTGAATTTTTCATACAGAGACACACAGTGATTCGGCTTTCAGGTATGTCTCATAAGGAAGTAGGAATGGAGAAAAGACGGGATTTTGAACATTTTACACAGCTTTGCTGATGAATAGTAAACAACTGGAAGTGCTCGCCATGTCTGACTGTGAAGGAATAATTAAATAAATGTGGCACCCATGAGTAGAATGCATGCCTCAGGCACAGGCACATGCACTTTCTCCAGGCGGGAAGAGTTTCCCGTGCACCCCTCACCCCCAACCACAGGAAGAACTATGGGACCTACAGGAACTCCAGTGCTCCCAGAGCACTCCCAGCCTGTGGCACTAGATTGTCACGTGGGCAACACAGGGTGGCTTTGCTGTCAGAACAGCACCGGCTCAAATCTGGCTTGTCTTGCCTTGGCTGGGTAGGCTGGGCAGCTCTTCCACTTCCACCAACCTGGGGAAGTGGGGTTGATATTCTGAATCTGCAGGGCTCTTGGAGGAGTTATGGGGTGTCTGACACATGGGAGCAAGCCTCTGCGCACAGTCACCCAGCCAGCAAGCTGTGGAGCCAGGATTTTACATCAGATCCAGCCAGTTCCAGAATCATTACTTTTTCTTTTCCGTATGCATACCACGCTGCTTCTTTCTAGATTATCCTCCAAAAAGCCCTGGGGAGGCGGCAGCAGCATGAGCTGCAGACAGGCGGCCAAGAAGTGAGGCCCCAGCCAGGGATCTGAGCGTGGTCTTTGCCCTTGGGACACAAGGCATCCACCCAAGAGGTCACAGAAATCAGCAGCTTTCACCGGGAAGCCCCGAGTCCTGGGATTGGGGTGCTGGAGGGGGATCCAAAGAAAATAATTATTGGTTTGGAAGGAGATGCTGTTCTCCATCTCGGCCAGCTGTTAAAGGGACATGGATTGAACTCGCAGGCTGGGAGGGGCATTTTGTTTTCCTTGGCCATATCAGCCTGTTTTTACAGTTGAGAGAGCAGATGACTCTCCAGCCTGTGGCAGAGAGAAAGTGCCCTTGGGCCGACTCCGGGGAAGATGTTCCCACCTCTCTTCCAGGAGGAGCTCGTGCTGGTGGGTGCAAAACCCAACTGGTGGCTGACACAAGGTCAGGGGGCACCCTCTGCCTTGCTGAGGCCTCAGGCTCTGGGCTACAAAAGCCCTGGGTCCCCCCTGCAAAGGCCCCAGCTTCCCCTCTACAGCCAAGTCTTTACTTCCCCTTCACCATGAAAAATGTCTTCACAGATTGTCATTCTTTGGTCTCTTGACTGCCTTTCTCCAGTTTCCATTCACAATCTCCCAGAGATAGGATGTCTCTCCAGAAGACACCTGGGTTGTGAGGATCTATGGTCAATTTTGGTCAATGACAAATTACATACACCACAGTGGCTCCCTCAGATTATAAAGGAGCCAAATAATTCCTATCGCCACGTAACAATGCTATGCCATCTAAGTTTGTGTAAGTATACTCTGTGATGTTCACACAATGACAAAATCACCTAATGATGTATTTCTCAGAATGTTTCCCTGTTGTTAGGTGACACATGACTGTATTCAGAAACAAGGAGGCTCCAGTACAAAAAGAACATCACTTCCAAGTATGGGTAGGTCTTCTGGGTCCATCACAGGCAGCTAATTCAAGCAGTCCATCTGTCAACAGAACTCTTCTTCCAGACTCACAGGGATAGAACTGATAGGCCCATCCTCCTTTCTTCCTTCCCTTCCTTCTCTCCTCTCCACCTTCTTCTTCTCCTTTCATCCTTCTCTCCTTCCTCTCCTTCCCTTCAGAGGATCCTGCAGAGGCTCTGGGTGTCAGAGCAAAACACTCCAAAGATCACTGGAGGGATATGGATTCCTACATCTCCATACAACTTCACCCAAGGTACAGCCACCCTCTCTGGGATGAAAAAGAGAGAGAAAGGGAGGGAGGAAACATTTGTTAAGCACCTACTGAGTGGTAAGTGACCTCACAAGCCTATTAAGGGGTACGAGGCTTCCCATCTGTATGGATGAGGTTGTGTATGGGAGTCAAGAGGGTAATTGGTAGAGACAAGACCAGGACCTGGCAAGTTTCTGGTGCCAGTGTTCACACCTGTGCCACTCAGCATTCCTGAGCTACAGAAATGAAATTCCCCCAAAGAGGCTGCTTCTGAAACCAGTGATTTGCCCAAAGGCCACAATAAAAAGAGCCCACATATCTGTACAGCTGGGACACTGAAAATGCATGATATGCAACCACACGTCACCAGGTGAATGAGTCCTGCAGATGGCAGGGCCAGCCCATATCAGCTCACAAGACTTGATCATGAAATAGTCTGAACTTTTGCAAGCTGGTTATTAAATAATCGGTAGCTTGGCATCAGCCATGGTGGAGGTGTTGACACTGGTAAATGCTAAAAATGAGGTCTTCTTTTGCTTTTTGATTTTTTGGTTGGTTTTGTTTTTGTTTTCTGAGAACCAATTGACCAGAACGCCACTGGATGGCTTTTACAGATGCTGAGCAAAGCAGCCCCATACAAAAGAGGACACCATATGAGGAGGTCAAGGACAACAAAGCTGGGCTATGGTGATAGAGGTCACAGGCATGGCAGGCATCTGGGGAGCTGGTTGTGTTCTGGGTCTTGATCTTGGTGGTGGTTTCATGGGCATGGTCAGTATATGAAAATTCACTGTGCTTCACATTTATGATGGAATGTTTTTCGTAGACACAGCCTCATAATATTTCTTTGCATCTTGGTAGTGGAGAAGAAAATGGGGCCCTCTATTCCCTTTTATGAGAAAAAAAGATCACTGATTGAACCTTTAAAAGAGATTAAATGAGGCTTCATACACGAGACTCTTGAAGAGTTCAGGATCAGGAGTCAGCGGATCCATCCAGCTCTGCAAACTTGGGCAAGTTCTAATCACTCCGGGCTTCAGTTTCTTCCCATGTTAAGTGGAGATAATAACTTCTACTTCTAGGGTTGTTGAAGAGATTAAATATGTGTCATTTTGTCTAAAATACTACAAATGTTCGATATGTTGGCTATGATTGTTAATCAGCCCCACAGGTAGGTAGGAGAAGGGAAAGAGAAGAAGAATGCGTATTTGAGAATACAGCCCGAGAAGGAGAGAACACCATTCCTGCCTGATGTGTGCTTGGCTCTGTTCTTTCCCCGTGGCTGGCTGAGCTCCCTCCTAACTCTGCAAATATTGAATCTGCAATGGTTTAGAATGGTCCTGGGTCAAATGATCCCAACTTGGAGCAAGTTTGATTCTGGGGCACACCTGGGGAAACAGTCCAATCTAGATTCACATGGAGGACACATTTTCCCAGCGAAGCCCATAGCTGGTTCACAGTTCAGCTCTGAAGGAATCACACCAATCATGGAAGGGCTGACAATTCTGACAAAGACTTATAGAAAGATCCTCACAGAAAACATAAATAATGAAAATTACAGAGTTTCCATTTCTCTCAAAGTGGATTGTGTGTTAGAATTGAGTATTTCACACTTTGATCCCAATATGATTTCCACCCAGTCTATTAGTAAGTATGAATCATAGATCCTCAGGTCTAAAAGGGTCCCAGGAAACTCTCTCATCCAATGGCCTACTGGATGCTTAAATTCTTAAATTTCACTAGCTCAGTGGTTGGCCAGCCAGCATGTTCAACACACTGGACAACATGTTCCAAAATAGGGAGCTCGCTACTTCATAGGCAGCCATGGCATCCGTGCATAGCTGTGTGGAAACATTCCTGTGGCTAAGAGAAATCAGCCTGACCGTGGTTCCCCAGTGAGCCTGGGCCTCTGCCTCGGAGTCACCCAATGACATCAGAAAGACACCTTTTCCATGAAACATTCCCCATCCTGTGTACAAACACCTTCCACCTGCCCGCCCTCCCATTTCCTAGGCTCAGCCATGCCTTTGGAGGCTAGCACCTTTGCTTCTTCCGCATGTCTCCATTTCCCATTTCTTCATCTTCCTAGTCTTGCCTTTGCATTTTTAACTATTGCAAAAGTACCAAAACAAGGCCTAAAAAGCCTTTTGCCTTCAAAACCAACTTTTTCTTTAAAAAAAAAAAAAAGTTTTCCTCAGTTCATGGCATCCAGATCTTTTGCAACCTGTCTCTGCCTATTCTTCCAGCCTTATCTTCTGATGCTGCCCACGTGTACTCTCTCCTTCAGCAGTAATGGGTCTTCCTCCATGACTCTGCATGCTATTCCCTGCACCCTGTCATCGCCCCCACAATCTCAGCTCAGATGCTGCTTCTCCCCTCACTGTGAGGCCGTACCAATGTCTATCTGTGCCTCACTAGCCTCCCCAGCAGGTCCCTTCTCCCTCCAATGTGTCTCAAGGAATCTCTTCCCACCTCTCCCACCATCCTGGGATCATTTCTTTGTATTTCTCTCTCCTACCAGACAGTGAAAGCTTGGATCAGAAACCAAGCATTGTGTCTCATCTTCCAGCACCTTCCAGCCTTCTCACACCTGTTATACCTACCATTGATTGACTGATTGATGTTTAGAAACAGGTCTCACTGTGTTACCCAGGCTAGACTGCAGTGGCTATTCACAGGCAAAATTATGCACCTACTATTTTTTTTTATCAGCTTTTAAGTTCCAGGGTTCATGTGCACGATGTACGGTTTTGTTACATAGATAAACACGTACCATGGTAGTTTGCTGCACAGATCAATCCATCACATAGGTATTAAGTCCATCATCCATTAGCTATTCTTCCTGAAGCTCTTCCTCCCATGCACCTTTCAATAGGCCTCAGTGTGTGTTGTTCCCTGCCATGTAGCCATGTATTCTCATTGTTTAGCTCCCACTTAAAACTGAGAACATGCAGTGTTTGGTTTTCTGTTCCTGCATTAGTTTGCCAAGGATAACGGCTTCCAGCTCCATCCATGTCCCTGCAGAGGACATGATCTCATTCCTTCTTATAGCTGCACAGTATTACATGGTGTACATATACCACATCTTCTTTATCCAGTCTACTGTTGATGGGCATTTGGGTTGATTCCGTATCTTTGCTATTGTGAATATTGCTGCAATGAACGTACACGTGCATGTATCTTTATAATAGAATGATTTATATTCCTTTGGGTATATGCCCAATAATGGGATTGCTGGATATTGCTGGATCAAATGGTATTTCTGCTTCTAGATCTTTGAGGAATTGCCACACTGTCTTAGACAATGGTTGAACTACCTTACACCCTCACCAACAGTGTAGAAGCGTTCCTTTTATTCCCAGCCTTGCCAGCATCTGTTGTTTCTCGATTTTTTAATAATTGCCATTCTGACTGGTGATTTTTGTGGTTTTGATTTGTATTTCTCTAATGATCGGTGATATTGAGCTTTTTGTCATCTGTTTTTTGGTTGCATGAATGTCCTCTTTTGAGAAATGTCTGTCCTGTCCTTTGCCTACTTTTTAATGGGGGCACCTACAATTTTTAAGGAATAATTTTTCCTGCTCCAATAACCCAAGTCTGCCAAATATGTGTTTGCCATAAATTAGCTGGTTGTGTTTAAGAACTGTCAAGAGCCCATTTCCTGATATAAATCAGTTTGTGTGGAAATAGTAGCTATGTTCAGCAACATGTTCAGATGCTAATCTCACTTAAGCCCAGTACATCAGTGCATTTCTCAACATGGATTTCTAAGAAGAAAGCTACAGCAAGGGTTCTAGTTACAGGATTTGCTCACAAAAGTGAGTCACAGTTGTAAAAATCAGCACACTTGGTGCACAGTATGTAGAACACAGTCCCTTTGATGAGGCTTTTATTGTTTTTGGATCTTGATCATGTTTTCAAAATTATATTCCATCAAGCCAGAAGCTATTACAAGTTAGTAAAAATAAGCATATTTCTTATAATTTAAAATGTGATGCCAGAATTTGAGCTTATGAGAAGATGAAGGAGATGCACTTTTCCCTATTCCTTCTGGTAAGTACACCTAAAAACCCTGGACATTATATGTAAAATCCGTAACTAGGTAAGAAGATTCTGAGAGGCAGAGAGAAGGTGGACAGGAGGCTAGAAACTTCAACACACAAATAACAACATGATAAGGAGTTCCAACTTAGTGTTTTGCCTCATATATGTCAGAATTAGAGCTGAACAAGCCAGCAAACTGGAAACACCAGTGGGCACAGACAAAAATAGCCTTGACAAAAGCCTGCTCCCCACAGCCATAGGGTCAGCAAAAATTAGCCTAGCAAGACAGAAAACTTTCAGACAATAACCATCCTACTCCATCCAAACACCAAAGAAAAACTGTGGCTCGGCCACTACCCACACCAACCGGAGTCAAGTGGGAGCCTAGACTTGCACCCTCATCAGGCTGCCGGAATGTGCCCCAATCACCTGTCAGGTGGTGTCAGAGAAAGTTGAGTAGGGAGCCAGGACTTCTATCCACACCAAGCAGTAATGAGAATCCTCCATTACTACATGGTGCCTTTAGAGACTAACTGGTCAGTCTGGATCTTCACCCTCAACTTATAAGTTCCCCCACCAACCGCTTGCTAGTGTAGTCTCAAAGGAGAGTGGAGAACCAGGATTTCACCACAGCCCAGTGTAATAAGGCCCACACCCCAGAATCAGTGGTGTCAGTTGAGGCTGCATGGGGAGCAGAAATGAGTCACTCATATCTTTTTCAGTCAGGGAGATATCAGTAGATACCAATACTGAGAGAACAGAGATATTAGATTATCTGACAAATATTCTAAAGAAGCTGTCATAAAAATGCTTCCATGAACAATTATAAGCACACTGGAAACCAATAAAAAATTGAAACTCTCAGCAAATAAACTGAAAGTCTCAGCAAAGAAAAAGAAGATATACAAAAAAAAGAACCAAACTGAAATTTTGGAAGTGAAAAATACAATAATTAAAATAACAGACTCAGTGGATAGGATCAGTAGCAGAAGTGGGGAAGGGGGACAGGGAAGAATCAGTGAGCTGTAACATAGAACAGTAGAAATACTCAGTCTGACCAACAGAGAGAAAGTAGCCTGAAAAATAATAATAAACAGAGCAATAGGGATTTGCAAGACTAGAACAAAAGATACATCTTTTATATTATCAGAGTTCTTAAAGGACAGGAGAAAGGGCACAGGGTTGACAAACTAGTAAAGCAAATAAAGACTAAAAACTTCCAAATTCAGCAATACCTAAAGATTCAGCAAGCTGAGAAAATCAAAAACAAGGTCAAACCAAATAAATCTATGCAAAAATCTATCATAATCAAATTTGTTTGAAAATTAAAACAAAGAAAAAACCTTAAAATTGTAAGAGAAAAATGATACCTTACCTATAGGTAAAAACCAATTCAGATAACAGCATATTTCTCAATGGAAACCACAGAGTCCAGAAGGAAATGGCATATTTTTCATGTGTTTAAAGAAAATAACTGTCCACCCAGAATCCTATATCTAACAAAAATATCAGAAATTAAGGGGAAATTAAGGGATTCCCAAATGAAGAAAACTAAGAGAATTTGTAGCAAATAGACCTATAATAAAAGAAAGGGTAAAAGAAGTTCTATAAATACAAAAGAAATGACAAAAGAAGAAACCTTGAAAAATCAGAAAGGAAGAAAGAAAACAGCAAACAAAAATGTGGATAAATACAATACACTTTCTGTATTAGTCGGTTTTCACACTGCTATAAAGACATTCCAAGACTGCATAATTTATAATTGAAAGAGATTTAATTGACTCAGTCCACATGGCTGGAGAGGCCTCAGGAAACTTACAACCATGGCAGAAGGCAAAAGGGAAACAAGCACGTCTTACCAGGGCAAAACAGGAGTGAGGGAGAGCGCACAAAAAAGTCACATGCTTTTAAACCATCAGATCTCATGAGAACAGCTTGGGGGAAACTGCCCCATGACCCAGTTGCCTCTCATCAGGTCCCTCCCTCAATACATGGGGATTGCAATTTGAAATGAGATTTGGGTGAGAACACAAAGCCAAACCATATCACTTTCCTTCTCTTCAAGTTTTCTAAATTATGCTTGACATTTGAAGTAAAAATTATGGTACCCTGTGATATGGTTCTAACTATGTAATAGAAATATTTAAACAATTATATTATAAATGAGGATAGTAAGGGGTCATAAAGGCAAATAAGATTTCTACACTTCACTGAAATTGGTAAAATAACACCTGTAGACTGTGGTAAATTATGAGTATATAATATAATACCTACAGCAACCACTGAAATACCATGCAAACAAGGACTGATATGGTTTGACTGTGTACCCACCCAAATTTCATCTTGAATGATAGTGCCCATAATTCCCACATGTTGCAGGAGGTAATTGAATTATGGAGCAGGTCTTCCGATACTGTTCTCATGATAGTGAGTAAGTTTCATGAGATCTTACGGTTTCATAAAGGGGAGTTCCCTTACACAAGTTCTCTCTTGCCTGCTGCCAAATAAGACATAACTTTGCTCCTCATTTACCATCTGCCATGATTGTGAGGCCACCCCAGCCATGTGAAACTGTGAGTCAAATAATCATCTTTCCTTTATAAATTACCCAGTCTCAGGTATGTCTTTATTAGTAGCATGAGGACAGACTAATAAAGGGACATTCAAAAATACCGTAGATAAACCAACACTAAATTCTTTAAAATGTTTAAATAATCCACAGGAAATAAAGGAAAAAAGAGAAAAATGCCAACAAAGAGAACAGAGAAAAAAGTCAGATTTAAGTCATCAATAATTACTTTAAGTGTAAATCTCAAAAAATAAATAAAATAAATACACTAGAAACAAACAAAAACAAACAAAAAATATAAGAGCAGAAATCAATGAAATCGAAACAGAAAGACAACGCAGAAAATCAATAACACAAGTGAAGTATAGAAATCTTACTTTCATTTAGATCCTTTTATTGTCTCTGCTTATTAAATGAATCCTCTTAAAAGTATTCCCTCTGCAGACATTGAGCACTACATCAAATGTGCTACAGCTTTTGCTTCAACCATAAAACATAATTAAAGAAATTCATGAGGTGAAGGAGAGTCTGTTTACTTCTAATTCTATCCATCCCACTATGCTTTTCCCTTTCTGAAGGTTCCAGCCTTTTTCTACTATCATTTTTTTTTCTGTTTGGAGAGCTTCCTTAGACATTATTTAAGGATAGCTATGCTAGCAACAAATTATCTTAGTTCTTCTTCCTCTGTGAAGGTGTTTGTTACCCTGAAGCATAGTTTCACTGGATATGTGAATTGAGGCTGATAGTTCTTTTCTTTCAGCACTTGAAGAATATTGTTTCACTTTTTTCAAATTGCCATGGTTTCAAATGAAAAATCTATTGTCAGTCAAATTGGTGTTCTTGTATAGATAATGCATCATTTCTCTCTGGCTATTCTTTTTTTTTTTTTTTTGAAACATAATCTCGCTCTGTCACCCAGGCTGGAGTGCAGTGGCAAAATCTCGGCTCACTGCAACCTCCACCTCCTGTGTTCCAGCGATTCTCCTGCCTCAACTTCCCAAGTAGCTGGGACTACAGGCACATGCCACCACGCCCAGCTAATTTTTTATTATTATTTAGTAGAAATGGGTTTCTACTACTAATAAAGTTTCCAAGTTGCTTTATTTAACTTCACCATGTTGGCCAGGCTGGCCTCAAACTCCTGACCTCAGGTGATCCACCCATCAGCCTCCCAAAGTACTGGGATTACAGGCGTGAGCCACCACACCTGGCCTCGCTCTGGCTATTTTTAAGATTTTTTTTCTTTCTCTTTAGTTTTCATAAGTTTGGCAATGATGTGCTTGGGTGTGGATTTCTTTGAATTTATCCTTTCTGGGATTTTACTAGCTTCACGAATCTGAAGATTTATTTATTTTGGCAAACTTGGAAAGTCTTTGGCCATTAGTTCTATTTTTTTTTTTTTTTTTTTTTTTTTTTTTAGTCTCCTACAAACACAGGCCTCCTGGCTGCTGCCACTATTGGAAGATGGGATTGCCCACTGATCTGGGCTTGTGAGTGGGGCCTGGACTGGTCAAGGGTTCATTTGTCCTCCTGCAAACAGATCAAACCATTCCCAGGGAACCTGGTAACAGAGCTGAGGCTGGAGGTCCCCACTAGGTTTCTGGTGGGCTTTCCCTTCCCTAGTCCTTTGGCCAGGGAGAGCAGGCTTCTCTTGTTTATTTGTTCATTTGTTTGTTTTTGAGACAGAGTCTTGCTCTTGTTACCCAAGCTGGAGTGCAGTAACATGATCTCAACTCACGCAACCTCTGCCTCCGGGTTCAAGTGTTCCTCCCACCTCAGCCTCCCGAATAGCTGGGATCACAGGCGCACACCACTACACCTAATTTTGTATTTTTAGTAGAGATGGGGTTTCTCCATGTTGGTCAGGCTGGTCTTGAACCCTCGACCTCAGGTGATCTACCCTCCTCAGTCTCCCAGAGTGCTGGGATTATAGGCATGAGCCACCATGCCCAGCCTGTTTGTTTTTAATCTATGTCTGATGTTGGTCCCAGGTTGCAGATCCTTCCTGCACCCAATCTGAGAGATACAAAGAAAACCCAAGGAACTCACCTCATTGTCATTCCTCAAGTCCTGAGGCCCACACCAAGAACTCCTTCTTTTCAATTTTCAAGGTCCTTTTAAAATTGTCTGTAGAATAATTTCCAGGGGATTTAGATATATTTGGAGAGGGGAAACTAAGTCTATGCCATCTGATTCTGGAAATAGAAGAGCTGGCATTTATTTGTGATGTCACTTTGCACCAGACACTGCACTCAGCTTCCATGGCTAACCAACAGCATACCCTCAGGGACTCTGATGACTGCCGGGACCCTGGTGACAGGTCGCCTCTGCTGTAAGACTACTGGCTTCTCAGTGGTAGCCTCTGAGAAAGGTAAAGTTTCACATACGTGAATGTTGGTTTAACCCAAAGTTTCCACGTTGCTTTATTTAACTTCACAAGATGAAAAGTTTTATCAACGTATTGCACAGTCACTAAATGGGTCAAAATCTAAAAGTCTCTTTGCACCCTTCATCCTTTGCTGTGCTTCTGTCTCCTCCCCATGGTCCAGCTCAATAAACGAGTCTCTCTTCTCCCGGTTTTTTGTACCTCTTCTCTCCCTAGCCTTGCTGTCAGATTTCCAGCTGTCACTCTGACATCAGGATACCTACTTCTGGAAGGCTCTCATTTCGATCCGTACTTCTAATTTGCTGAGGGTTAAGGAAATCATATAACCAGGATTATATTATTGTATCTAAATGAAGACTAAGTTGACTGGGAAGGAGCATCTAAGAGACATATATATTGTGAGCCGAAGCGTGGGTTCTTGGAGTTTTGATAATATGTTGGCAGTTCAGTAGCTGCTTTTACTACATTCGTGTTCTTGGCTCTGTTACAGATAATCAAGGCTGCTAGAAAAGTGGCCTCTAGACAACTGAAGAATTTTTGCATTTACTTTGTAAACACCTTCTCCCCACAACCTCACTATACCCCCAAAAAACAACACTGAACAGTTTTAAGCTCAAGACACAGACTCAAGTCCTTTTTGGGAAAAAAATACACAAAAATGAAGATAGGTTTTTTCCTACTTTTTATTACAAGAAAGCAACTGAAAGAGTATAACACTTTCCAAAAGAAAATGTTTCTGTGCCAAAATCAAGCATGAGACATTTCATCCCAAAATGAAATCTGACAATGTCATGGCTAACTTAATTATAGCTCTTCTACAAGAAAATAGTATGGAGGCAAAGGGGGATTTCAGCTGAACTTTGTGGGAAATTAAATCCAATTATAATTAGTATTAAATGTGTGTTCGATAGTGCCATTTCCAAAGTGTAGAACACTCCTCTCCTAGACCCAGATATTCATTCTGAGTTTCAGCACCAGGGACCATCCATCATTGAGAATCAACTCTGAAAGTCCACAGCACAGGTCCTGGAATTAGGCCCAGCTGTACACAGACCTGCATGACTTCAGGGGACAAACATAATAGATGGTCACATGTTTCTAATCTCACTGGCTTGGAGTCAAGACAGGTTCCTAAAATAATCACATACCCTGATTTCCTAATGGCCTTTGCCAAAGTTGCTGAAACTTCGTTAGCAACACATGTAAGGATCAGACAAACCACCCTTTCTCTCCACATTTCTGTCCCCCACTGATGCACCGTGAGAAGTTATTTGGAGATTCGGCATCCCCCTCCAGATACTGCGAGCTGTCAGGCGATTGTAGAGCTGTGCTGAAGCTTCAAGTCACCTTGCACTGACTGATGTGGGCAATGACATCACCCTGGGGCCCTACTTCCTTCCTCAGGCTCAGCTCCCTCCCAGGGCTCAGAGAAAAGCTGCTTTTTAAGGAAATTAGCACCCAGGAGCTGTTGTATCTGTGGACTCCATCCTTCCATGGCAAATGCAGCCTGGCACCAGTTTGAGCAATGATTTGGGAGCAGCAGCTTTTGTATCTGGTTGTGTGTGAGTGTGTGTGTGTGTGTGTGTGTGTGTGTGTGTGTGTGTGTGTGTGTGTGTTGGGTGTGCATGCAAATGCACAGTTTCCCAAACATAAATATCCTCATGGGTAATTTTTTCAGCTCTCAGAACTCTAAACAGCCTCTAAGCTGTGTCTCCATCTAATCCAACCTGCCCCGTTCAATCCCTTCTCTTCAGTCCTACCATCTGTGTCTTCCTGAAACTCAAAACCAAGGGAAGACATATCTCCCATCCCTGTTCAGAACCATTTGGAAATTCACTGCCTCACTGCCTGGAACTGGGCTGTGGACCCACTGCTTACCTCAAAGCCTTGCTTTCCTTACTTCACTCTGTCTATGCTGCCTACTCATCTTTCAAGATTCAGTAGAACTCATATCCTCTGTAGTACATTTTCCAACCAGTCCATCTATCTCCCCACCTCCACAGACAGAAACAATGCCACATCATCTATTTTGTAAGCACTATCATTCTACACAGAGATTTCTATTGGATAAAAAGCCCCTGCAAAGTACCTAGCACATAACAGCACTTAACAAATGTTGGGCAAGTGAATGAACACATCTTTCAGCTGGCAGAGAATCCAGGCCCTTATCTGAACTGAATAAAGGATACATCAAAAAGAAAAGTTTGAGGCCTAGGGGATCTCCCACATCAGGGACCTGTGCAGTGGGAGCCTACTGGGTCCTCTAAGGAATATACATGTATCTCCCAAGAGGCTTACTATGTGGATGGCAACCAGGCAGAGGGTGCTTAGAGCCAGAAAAGACCAGCAGGGAAGGGCCAGAGCCACAGCCAGCTTCCCCCTTCAACCTGCCCAAGCACAGGGGAGTTGGACACAGAGAGAGGCCAAAGGAGGAGGAAGGAAAGAGCAAACCTTATCTGCACCCCAACCCAGTGCTGGTTCCAAGTCTGAGATGGGCCTGTGCTGTAGGAAGAGACTCCCTTTTCTGTTCTCTCTCCCCTGAGTTCTTGGGCTCTCATTTCCCTTTTAAACTTACTCCCAAAAAAGCATCCGAGAAGACACTAGCCAGAGCACACATACTTGCCTTCCCTCTCATCTCAAATCTCAGGAGACAAGAATAAAGTATGCTTTATAAAGGAAAACAATCCTTATCTAAGTCAGACAACCAGAAAGGATGCTTAAAGGACCCAAAGCTTGCAAGACATCATGAGGGATGAGGTCAGATGGTGGCTGAGCCCACATCCACAGTGTCTTTGCCTGTTTTGTGTTGCTACAACAAAATGCCACAGACTGGGTGCCTTACAAACACTAGAACTTTGTTTGACTTATGACCTGGAGGCTGGGAAGTCCAAGATCAAGGAGCCACATCTGGTGAGGGCCTTCTTGCTGTGTCATAACAGGCTAACACTAACAAATAGTGGATCAGTAATATTAATTTCAGACAATAGAGTTCAAAGATAAAGGCATCAAATGAGACAAAGAAAAATATTTCTAATAACAAAAATGTAGAATCTATATAAAAATCATCTACCTCTATGCAGCTAACTAATCCCAAAATATTTAATTTAAAACTGATAGACAAGAAATGGATGACTCCATCTCACAATGGATATTTTAACATACTTCTTTCAGAAATCAACAGATTGAACAGACCCCAAAAAGTAATAATCTAGAAGACTTTTAAAATATTACTAACAGAAATTATTTAATAGAGAACTTTGTACCCAACAAGCAGAAAATACACATTCATTGCAAACACACAAAACCTGTACAAAAATTGATCACTATCAGCTTCAAAGAAAACCTCAGCACGTTTCTCAAAGCAGAAATCTCACAGGGCACCTTCACCAAACACAGTTTCATAAAATATAAATTAATAGCAAAAGAAGAAATAAAAATCCAATTCATTTGAGAACTTTAAAACAATCTTTTATAAAACAGTAAAACTCAAACAGGATTATAAACTATTTTAAAACAAACACAGGGAACTGCATATCAAAATCCATAAATTGCAATCAGAGATATATTCTGAAAAAAAAACTTAGTCTTTAATGCAAATATTAAATAATTCTAAAACTAAAAATAAATGCATAGAGCATTCGACTCAGAAAAAATGAGGAAGTATAAAATTAATAAATACAAAAGCATAAAGTTGAGGTAATAAAGCAGTGGAGTTGCTCAATAAAACAAAAAAAATGCTTTTCTTGAAAACTAGATAAATAACTATAAATAGGAAAGAATAGTCAAGAATGTATAATTTTTTTTTGAAAAAGAGAGAAAAGGAGAAAGAAAGAAAGAAAAAGAAAGAAAAAGAATGAAAGAGAGAAAGAAAGAGGAAGAGAAAGAGGGAGAGAGAATGGGATTCTTGTTTTATTGCCCAGGCTAGAATGCAGTCTAAAAATGGGTATTAAAAGTCAATATTAGACAGATCAACGAGATAGAAAATTAACAAGGATGTCCAGGACTTGAACTCAGACCTGGAAGAATGTATAATTTAGGAGTGTGTGTGGGCATAGATATGAGTATGTAAGCTACTGAATATGAAAATGATGGAATCTCAGATCAGTAGGAAATTAAATTTTGGCCAGGCACAGTGGTGCATGCCTATAATCCCAGTATTTTGGGAGGCTAAGCCAGTAGGATTGCTTGAGCACAAGAGTTTGTGACCAGTCTGAACAACATAGTAAGACCTCATCTCTCCAGAAAAAAATTAAGAAGTAGCCAGACGTAGTGACGCATACTTGTAGCCCTAGCTGCTTGGGAGGCGGAGGCAGGAGGATAGCTTGAGCCTAGGAGTTCAAGGCTGCAGTGAGCTATGATCATGCCACTAAACTTCAGACTGGGTGACAGACTAACACCCTGTCTCTAAACTTAAAAAATAAAAACAAAATTTGGGGATTCAATCTGGTATCCATGAGGGACAAAATAAAGTTTAGATTCCTACCTCACACCATACACACAAAAATGAATTCCAAGTGAAATAAAGAACAAACATAAAATACACACTATAGAAGCATTACAAAAAAAAAACTATAAGATCACATTTTGGTAAATCTAGAGTAGAGTAGAAATGAAATGCAACAGCTATAAAGAAAAGGATTACATACATATCTCAATTATGTACAACAACAAAAACACAGTATGAAAACAACAGATTGGAACAAAAAAAATTTGCAACACACACTGCCAATAAAGAATTAGTGTTCAGAATTTATAAGCAATTTAATAAGAAAACAGTAATAATCCTCTTTTTAAAATAGGAGGATGTGAATAGGCAATTTATACAAAGAGAAACAGGCACAAAGTAGCTATAAGGATGCCCAACCTTGCTAGTTGCTGCACTAAGGGATACCACCTCCAACTGGCTGTGGGGAAGAGAGAAGGACGAGGCAATCACAAAGTCTTGGCTTGAACTCTTTTAGGAGAATTGCAAAATAGTGATGAAGGAAAAGAAATCCAATGGGCTAAAAGGAGGCATTATCCAAAGATATCTACCACCAAAATCTGAATCTTGACTTAAAGCTCCTCTTTAATTTACCAAAAGCTGTGCCTCAAAATTTCTGGAACTTTAAGAGCAGCACAAATTATTTTACATTTCCATCTGCATCAAAAACAAGATTACACGTTGTTTTCCTTTTCGGATCACACATTCCACAGTCAGTCTTAGGTATACTCTTCAAAACTCACCCACATGTCAATCAGGCACAAGGCTTTTTTCTTGCAAAAAGCACCCAGGCCTTCTTCCCAGGCATGCAACATAAAACCTAGGCAATGTCTTAGAAACCACAAACCCAGGCTTACCCACAAAAACACCATCCCTGGGGGCCCAAGCCACCAGAGCCCTGGTGGAGAGCTCTCAACCATGTGATGCATTGAGAGCTAAGCATAAGAGGCAGAATTACCAGCTAATGATCAGGAGAACATCAGAGGACATGGACCAGGATGGGGGACAACATGATAGTTATATCAGTATTCCCAGCAAGTCACGTGGCACCTGAGGACATGACAGCCTGCCTTAGAAACCATTGCTCACCTTCATGAATTACCACATTTAACCATCCTATTGTTTTAATTGTGGTAAAATACACATAACATAAAATTTACCATCTGAACTATTTTTAAGCTCAGTGGCATGAAGTAAATTCACATCATTGTGCAACCATCACCATCATCTATAATGAACTCTTCTCATCATCCCATTTGAAACTCCATACCCATTCGGGCTCCCTACTCCCCTCTTCCCACCTACCCCTGGCAACCACCATTCTACTTTCCATCTTTATGAATTTGACAACTCTAAATAACTCATATAAGTGGAAGCATACGGTATTTGTCTTTTTGTGACTGGCTTATCTCACTCAGCATAATATCCTCAAGGTTCATCCATGTTGTTGTATATGTCAAAATGTCCTTTCTTTTGAAAGCTGAATTGTATTCCATTTAATGGACATACCACATTGTTTATCCATGTATCCACCTATGGACACTTGTATTACTTCCACCTTCTGGCCATTAAGAACCCATTTTATTTCCCAAGGCATTCAGAAGGTTCCACAGGCTCCTAATAATTCATTGCAAAGCCTTGCAGTGAGCATTGTTTTCCCTAAGTTAGTCTCATGTCTAACCCAAGTCGTCTGTGTTGTGTCGTAAGGCCATCTATTTCTTGTGTTCACTGAAGGCTCTGCCTGGCTCCACCACTTCCCAACTGAGGGCCTTGAGCAGGAGCCTTCACCCTCCACCTTTAGTTCTGTCATTGATAAAGGGAAAATCCTCACAAAGCTTTGGGTAATTCTAAGAGAGCTAAGGCACATTCAGCACCTGGCCCTGAGCCTGACACATAGTAGAGGTGCAATATTGGTATCACACTGAAAGATGCCAGGTGTGTGTGTGTGTGTGTGTGTGTGTGTGTGTGTGTGTACATGTACATGTGTGTGTGTTGCCACTGAGCCACTTTCATAGAGAGATGCCAGCTAAGGCACCCATTCTCTCTTCCTTCCACAGGCTGGCTCAGAGCTGAGATGCAGGGTCTTGCTGTCAGAACCAGTCTGTCTGAGAGCACAGATTAGCATAATTTCAGTCACCTCGAGGACCCACATCTCTTTACATCTCACCACGTAAACATCCAGAAACTCCCTCTTGGCTAGTGCTGAAGGAAGAGGACTCAAGCCAGCCTCTCCCCATCTCTTTCTCTTCACCTTTGGGGCAAGGTTTTCCTCAAGATGAGGGGGGCTCTCAAACTCAAGACCAATGCTCCCTGAATGAGGATGATGATTGTGATGGTATGGTAGGAAGAATAGCTACCCTACAAAGATGCCCACCTAATAATTCCTGGAAACTGAGTATAAAGATGTTACAGGTTCCAGGATTACAGGTTACTGGTTACATGACAAAAAGGAATTAAGGTTGCAGAAGAAATTAAGGTTGTTGATCAGCTGATAAGTGATTATCTGGATTATCTAGTGGGCCCAAATGAATCACATGAGCTAATAAAAACAAAAGAGGAGTCAGGCATGGTGGCTCCTGCCTGTAATCCCGGGGCCAAGGGAGCCCAAGACAGAAGAATTCCTTTATGCCAGGAGTTCAAAGCCAGCCTAGGCAACCCCATCTCTCCAAAAAAAAAAAATCAAAAATTAAAAAAGATAGAACAGCAGAAGAGTTGGTCAGAGATATGATGAGAAGGGCTCAACTCACCATTCTTGGCTTTGAAAAGGGACAAGGAAGCCACAAGCCAAGAAATGTGATGGCCTCCAGAAGCTAGGAATGGCTCTCAGTCTACAGGCAGCAAGAAAATGGAGAATTCAGTCCTACAACCACACAGAACTGAGTTCTGCAAATAACCAAGATAAGCAAGGAAAGAGTCTACAGAAAAGAACATAGGTTTGTCAACACCTTGATTTTCATATAGTGAGATCCATGTTGTACTTCTGACCTCCAAAATGGTAAGGTGGTAGATCTGTGTTGTTTTATGTCACAGAGTTTGGGATGATTTGTTACTGCAACAATAGAAAGTAATACATACGGTCATAATGCATGCATTGCATCAGGCCTGTGCTGAGAGCTTTACATTGCCTGGCCATATTCAATCTTTACTACAGTCTTGTTAGGTAACTATTATTGTCATCATCTCCATTATATGAAATGGGAGTGTATTCATTTGCCAGGGCTGTCGTAGCAAATGACTGTAGACCTTGTCTGCAAGTACAGCTACATTCTGAGGTACTGGGGATTAGGACTTTAACATATGGATTTGGGAGGATATAATTCAGCCCATAATGGGGAAACAGTGTCATAGAGGAGCTGTGTCCCTTTTGCAAGGTCATACAGCCACAGCCACTAAAAGGAAAGTAGGGATTGGATCCCAAATTGGTTGGACTCCAGAGATTGTCCATTAGCCACTATACAATTATGCCTCCCCAGGTTCCAGGTCCCAGTACAGAGCCCCTGAATAATTCCTAGTCCCTTGAAGAGCACACACACACACACACGCACACACACACCTTAGTAACATCCTGGCCATCTTTCCTACTCCACTGCCCTGCTGATCCAGAGTGCCTTTTCACAGGAATATCTGCTTGTGCTGTTTGATTATAAAATCATTCAGAACTTTTTGCTTTTCTAGGTTCTTGTAACACTTGTCATAAACTAGAAAAGAGAGTTTCCACATTTAGCAGCTACTCCAACAGGAAGAACATCATGTGGAAGGTTGACACGTTACTTAAGAAAGGGTGAGAACCAAAGTCCCCACCCCTGCCACTCCCTACCATAGAAAATCAAACCCATTAGCTCCAACAAAATTAATCATCTTAAGAATCCTTTTGTTAAAAGTCAAGGAAACCAGATATAAATCTAGAATAAAAGACTTTGGTTAATAGAGGCGAGAAAAAAAAAAAAACAAATCCTCAATAGGTGATGTGCTTTCCTTTACTATCTGATGAAGGTCAAGATGATAAATGTTATAAAAATAGTGAATTCACACTAAGGAGGCACAATATCTGACATTTCTTTGTCACTAATTCTCAGAATTCTAAAATGGAACACAATCATAATAAACCACGGTTCTGTGGACTGTGACCTATTGAATTACTAGAGGGGTTTCACCCAATGTTAATCCCTCAATGACTTTTCTTTTTTCATATCTGATGTTACTGCTCCTATTTGCAAAGGGCAGTTATGACAGAGCAATCATGACCCAGGGTGAGGACCCATGTGTCATCCCTGGCAGATCTCTGCTTTCTCACAGGAATTTGCTGAGGTCTCCAAAGGAAACCTCTCCTTTCATTTAAAAACAGTAAATCTGCAATTTTGTGAAATGTAGGCAAGCCCATGCATGAAGGACCATTCGGGTCAGCAAATAACTAACTGGGAAAGAGTTCCTTAAAGAGTACAACAGTGTTTTCCAGGAAGCCCACAACTGCAGTCTCAGCTGAGGACCATAAGGCATCAGAAGAGACAGCATTCCGACTTTACCTTCTTCTGATGATTCCTGAAGTAGAGAGAAAAATCAGGGTTTGACTTGTTGCTCAAACACCTCCAAGCCAAAAAGAAAGGAGGAAATGGATCTCGAATATTTACCATGTCTCAAAGGCTGTGGAAGCAACAACCATAAACATGTATTGAGTTAAAAACTCTGCTATGGCTATTATAATCATCATCTCATTTGATATTTCTCATAGGGATGTCATAAATCCCTAATATGCAGATGGAAAAGCAGAGACCAAGACAGGTTTCTGTCCCAACGTGCCTCTGTTAGTGGACAATGAAGTCCAGATTTGAAGGTGAAGGCTGGGAGCTCTCACATATGCCTGGTGCTGTAATTGTTACAGATGAGGAATCTTTGTCACTGATTTACCAAGTCTACCCAAGGCCACCCAACTAGAAAGTTGGAGATGAGGTTGGAAACCACATTGTCTTTTCCCCAAATAAAAAAGGTTCAAGGAAGGTAGTTTGGGTACCAGAAAAATCTTTTATTGAAAGGATATCCTACTTGCAAAGTTTGGTAGCAATGGTAGCCATGGATTTACCCTATGGTAGGCTGAGTAGGTGGGGAAGTCACGGTCTTACAAGCTTTCAATGGACTGGACCAAGGAAAATGCAAGAAGGCAAAAGAGGAACTGCTGCTGCTGAGGGCTGCAGATAAGAGGCTGGGTGAGCTGACAAGAGCCCAAGCAGGCCCCAAATCATACCTGCCCACAACACCCTCCCAAATGAGCAAGACTTCCTCTTATGCAGGAACTTATTTGCCTTCTCAGTATGAGGAGTCTGGTGTCCAGAACCAGGAATGCAGAGGATGGGGGTAAGCAGGAGAAAGGGGAAGAACAGCCAGAAGAGGGAAGCTGAAGCCAAGCACCTTCCTCCTTCTCCTAATTTTGTCTTCCCACAGGTGAGTAATTTGCACTGAAGGAAAAGCTTCTGAGCAGTTCTGATTTCACACTTTTTTTAAACAATCTCTTTCCCACCATTAAATATAAACTTCATGTGCAAGAGGGAAAACGGTTTCCATGATGGGAAGAAGACTGTGCCATGAGAAGTAGGACCTCCCATAGAGGAACCTCCTTCATGATTCAGTGAGAGCCTGCCATGTGTCAGATGTGACACCAGGCACTGGGTAGACACATAGACAGGAAGAAGATGGCAAACATAAAGATGGATATGCAGATGTGAAGCAAAGCAAAGGCAGTCACACAGAGCTGGGGGAAGCACAGGAAATGTCTGATCTGGGGTAGAACAGAGAAACCCTCATCATCTTCTTACTCTCGCACAAGGGAGGCACCCACAGAGAAAAATTGATGAATTAGCAAAGTCTGTTTTGTCTGGAAGCCCTGGGACGGGTTGAGAAGCCACCAAGGTGGTTGGCTTCAGTGCACAGAAATACTTTGTTTCAGCTATTGCACAGACTATTAGCGCTAAAGGAGAACCTAGAGATGTTCCACACCAGTATTCTATTCATTCATTTATTCACTTATTGAAATGATTACTGAAATATTTCTTTGTAACATTTACAGAGTACAAATTATATGCTCAGAATTAGGCTTGTGTTTATATTTTTATCTGTGTAACAAAAGGACCAAAAGTTCATAAGGAAATGAACTTAATTACTGCAATTTCAAATACATAAATCTTCAAAAGTGTTGTAAATTTTTTGTCACTTGGTATTTCTCTGCTTTGATCTCAATATAACTACCCACTGCCAAAAGGAGCCAAGAGAATACATGTGGAACACAGACAGAACTTTCTGCAGTGTACTATAATAAAATCAGAGAAAATAAAGAAACAAGAAAATATTAAAAACAGCGAGAGGGTGGAAAACATATTATCTTCGAAGGAGCAACAGTGAGACTTATGGTTAACTTTCCAATAGAAACTATGGAATTTTTTTTTTTTAAGGCTGAAAGGAAATAGCTCACCCATGGGAAAACATTATATATTGGGTAAATGTAGACAAGTATTGGTTGTACAAAACAATAATGATGATGGCTTACAGAAACTAAAATGTATATAGAATTAAAATTCATAATTACTATAAGAGCACAAAGGCATAAGAGGGACAGAGTTTAAGTGTTCTAAGGTTATAACATTGACTGAGAAATGGTAAAAATATTCATTTGTATTTGGATATAATTGGGCAAGGTTTAAAAAACTAATGAGTTAATGGAAAGTGAATAATAAAAATATTTTATTAATACAAAAAGAGGCAGGAAGAGAGAAAAAGAAATGTAAAACAGATTATATGAATAGGAAAATAAGACATGTGTCTATGTTCCACATGTATTCCCTTGGATCCTTTTGGCAGTAGGTAGTTATACTGAGATCAAAGCAGGGAAATATTGCAACACTTTAGGTGATTTGTAAATTTGAAATAGCAGTAATGAAGCTGATTTCTATATGAACCCTCAGTCTTTTTGTTATAGAGATGAAAATATAATTTGGATAGAATATATCTATTCTAGGGGGTGGCTCGTGCCTGTAATCACAGCACTTTGGGAAGCCAAGGAAGGTGGATCACCTGAGATCAGGAGTTCAAGATCAGCCTGGCCAACAAGGTGAAAATCCATCCCTACGAAAAATATAAAAAGTAGCCAGGCATGGTGGTACGCACTTGTAGTCCCAGCTACTTGGGAGGCTGAGGCAGGTGCATCACTTGAACCTGGGAGGTGAGGGTTACAGTGAGCCAACATCACGCCACTGCAGGCTGGGTGATAGAGTGAGATTCCATTTCTCTCTCTCTCTCTCTCTCTCTCTCTCTCTGTGTGTGTGTGTGTGTGTGTGTGTGTGTGTGTTTATATATGTATATATATACATACATATATATATACACATACATACATATATATATATATATATATAGAGAGAGAGAGAGAGAGAGAGAGAGAGAGAGAGAGAGAAGCTCCCTCATAGTCCTGGGAATCTACAAAGAGTATGATACAGACATAATTATAGGAATACACATAATTATATAGGAGAGAAATAAAATAAATGTTTCAATTAAAATTCTGAGAAGACATCAGCAAAATTGGAAGGGTAAGGAATTCCAAAACTTTCCCCTCCATAAAAGCAATAAAAAATGGGTTAAAAATTCTCAAAATCAACTTTTTCCAGAAGTCTGAAAATTAACCAAAAGCTTCCAGCAACTCAGGGAGCATTTAATCTAGAAAAATTGCTAAATCTCATCAGGAAAGGCAAGCTTTGTGGCAGTTGAACATAATCTAGTCTCATCCTTTGCTTCCCAGCTTTGTGGCAACCTTGAAAATTAACAGCCACATTCCTAATGCCAGAGAGAGATGATGGGTCTAGAGTACTTTAAAAGCCTTAATCCCAACAAAAAAAGTTATTATTTGGCCTATTTGGTGTTTCCCTGGCAGGCACTGGAAAGGTATCACTCTAAATTTCTTCTCTGCAGGGGCCTTTGTTGAATATTTTAAAACCACAGCTACCTGAGGTAATAGTAGTTGGGCCAAACAATAGGCTAACCAAAAAACTTAAAAGGAAAAGCTGACAAATGAGATGTCTATATGGGATTTGAAAAGCTCCCTCATAGTCCTGGGGATCTATAAAGAGTGTACACGTGTAGGACTGTGCACATGCTCAGGAAAATACCTGAGAAGGCTCTAATATCTCACCTCTATCTGACCTTGAGACTCTCCAAGCAAGAAGTAAAGGCTAAGGCATAGTGGTCCACTACCTGGCTGACCATTAAGCAGTGTCTCAACCCCCATAGAGACGTGCTCAGCAGAAACACAGAGTGAGAGACTTACTGGTTAGTCATGTAAAGAAATCTTTGTCAAGTTGTTAGCCAGCCACCATGTAAAGCAAGTGGAGACTTCAGTGGCCACATACTACAAAGACACAGACTTTAATCAATTCATTAAAAAATGACTAAACAAACAACAACTAAGACAAGCAGCAACAACAATAAACCCAAAGAAAATATTATTTCCAGAGTTGCCACACTGTATCATTTGGAAATGTCCAATTTTCAAAAAAAACGAAGGGGGAGGGGAAGAGACATTCAAAAACACACCAAAAAAGAATAGTACACAGAAAAAAATAGAAATTAATAGAAACTGTCCATGTGGAAACTCAGGCATTGGAATTACTAGACAATCAGATATTTTAAATCAGCTGTCATCTTTTAAAAATCAAAATAGCTATGTTTAAAGAACTAAAGGAAAAAATGCCTTGACAAATAGTTAATATCAATAAAGATATTATTTTATTATTAATTGTTAAAAGAAATTAAGTAGAAACACTGGAATTGAAAAGTACAATAACTGAAATGAAAAGTCATTTCAAGAAATAAAAAGCAAAATGAGCAGGCAGAATAAAAGAATCTGCAAATCTGAAGGTATGGCAATTAAGATAATCCAACATGAGGAAGAGAAAGAAAAAAAAGTAAAGAAAAATGAACAGAGAGCAGTGACTTCTGGGACACCATCAAGCATATGAACAAATGTACAGAAGTACAAATGTCCCAGAAGTAGAATATAAGTGGAATATGTAAAAACAATATTTAAACAAATAGGCCAAAGACCTCCCAAATTTTATGAAAAATTTTAATCTACATATATGAGAAGCTACAAGAATTACAAATAAGGTAAACTCAAATATACTCCAACCAAGACATAAGATAATGACATAGTTGAAAGCTCGAGACAGAGAGGAATCTTAAAAGCAGCAATCAAGAAGTGATTCATCATATACAAAGAATTACCAATAAGATTAATGGCTAATTACTCACCAGAAACCATGAAGGCTAGAAGGCAGTGAGATTACATATTCAAAGAACAGAAAGGTAAAATTGGCAACCAAGAATTCTATACCTAGAAAAACTATCCTTTAAAAAAAAGAAGAAATTAAGATACTCAACATAAACCAAAATTGACAGAGCTTGTCCCCAGTGCACCTGCTCTATAAGGAATATTAAATGGAGTTCTATAGGCTGAAATGAAATTAAAGTAGCTTGAGTCCACACACAGAAATAAAGAGTACTGGCAAAGGCAATACATAAACGTAAAAGAGAGTATAATTGAATGTTTGCATATAATTCCTTTTTTCTATCTGATTTGAGAAACAACTGCATAATGCAATAATTATAAATCTAAGCTGATGGACCTACAATGTATAAAAATGTAATTTGTGGCAATAAGAGCACAAAGAAGGGGAAATGAAACTATATAGGAGCAAAGGTTTTATATACCATCAAAATGGAGTAGGTATTAATCTAATTGTTATAAATCAGATTAATTTATAAGTTAGATTGTTATAAATTAAGATGTTAATGTTAATCCCAGGACAATCACTAAGAAATTATATATATGTGTGTGTGTATATATATACACACACATATATATACAAACATTATTTTATATATAAATATTTATTTATTTATATTTGTGGGACTCCCACTATGCATTTGTAAATACATATGTATATATGTTCACTAGAAACACACACACATATTAAAGGAAATAACAAGTGTGTTAAATTGGTACTCTAGAAAATATCTATTTAACAAAAAGGGAATGCAGCAATGGAGAAACTGAGGGGCAAAAATACATAAGACATATAGAAAATAAATAGTAAAAATGGCAAACCTAAATACTATCTTATAAGTAATTAGATTAAATATAAATGGGTTAATCTCTCCTATTAGGCTGAGATAGGCAGAATAGTTTTTTTTTAATGAGCCAAATATATGTGGAATACAAGATACATGCTTTAGAGTTAAAGACACAAATAGGTTGAAAATAAAAGAATGGAAAAAGGTACACCATGCAAACGGTAACCAAAAGAAAGCTGAGTGGCTATACTAATATTTTTTAAATAAGCTTTAAGAAAAAATTGTTGTTACTGTAGTGATAGGACATTTAGAAACCAAGATGATATAACAATTATATGCATATATGCATATAATAATATACTCATAAAAGACATGAAGAAAGAAATGATGGAATTGAAGGGAGAAATAGACAATTCAATAAAAATAGTTCAATACTTCACTTTCTTTATTTTTCCAATCACAATAATATTAAAGATCCAACAATAGTTTAAAATGAGGTAGAACTATATATATTTCAACCTGAATCTGTATATGAACTATGCATATTTCAACCTGAATCTACGTATATTTCAACCTGAATTTAAAAAGAAAAATCACTTTCAATAATGTATAGAACAACCAGACAGAAGATCTTCAAGGAAATATAGGACATTAACAACAGTATAAGCAAACTAGTCTTATGTTTATAAAGCACTCTGTGCATTCAATAGCCAAATAATACTACCTTCGGCAGGGCACGGTGGCTCACACTTGTAATCCCTGCACTTTGGGAGGCTGAGGCAGGTGGATCACCTGAGGTCAGGAGTTAGAGACCAGCCTGGTGAAACCCCATCTCTACTAAAAATACAAAAATTATCCGGAATGATGGTGGGTGCTTGTAATCCCAGCAACTCAGGAGGCTGAGGCAGGAGAATCACTTGAACCCAGAAGACAGAGGTTGCAGTGAGCCAAGATCGCACCATTGCACTCCAGCCTGGGTGACAGAGCGAGACTCTCTCTAAAAAAAAAAAAAGAGAGAGAGAGAGAGAGAATACTCCCTTCCTCAAATAGTATTGGGATAGCAGGATATCCACATGAAAAAGAATAAAGTTGGACCCTTTCCTCCCTCAGTTTACAGAAATTAAATCAAAATGTATCAACAACTTGAATATCAGAAATAAACTATAAAACTAGACAAAAACATAGGTGTAAGTCTTCATAATATTGGATTGAGCAAGGGCTTATTGATTATAACACTGAAAACATAAGCAACTGAAGGAAAAAATCCATTAATCAGAATTTATCAAAATTAAAAACTTGTGTGTGTCAAAGTATACTATCAAGAAAATGAAAAACAATGCATATAATAGGAAAAATTATATATCTAATAAGTCTATTTTTTAGAATATATAGAGAACATTTATATAGCTAAAAAGACAAGTAACACAATTTTAAAGTGAAAAAACAGATTTGAATAGAAATTTTTCCAAGGAAGATATACAAATGCCAATAAGCACATAAAAAAAATGCTCAACATCGTTAGAGATATTCAAATCAAAACCACAATGAGATACCACTTTACAGCGTTTAAGATGGCTTTTATTTAAAAACAAAAAAAGAATGCTAAGGAAGATGACCACTGGTGAAGCTGTGGAGAGTTGGAACTCTCACACATTTCTGGTAGAATGTAAAGTGCTCCAGCTACTATGAAAGCAGTTTGGCAATTTCTCAAAAAGCTAAACATTAAATTACCATATGACCCAGGAATTCAATCCTAGGTATAAATCAAAGGGAATTAAAAACAGAAACTTGAACAGATATTTTTATGTCAAGGTTCACTGCAGCATTATTCACAATAGCCAAAAGCTAGAAACAACTTAATTGCTCATCACCAGACAAATGAGTGAATAAAATAAGTTGTATACATAAAATAGAATATTATTCAGCCACAAAAAAGAATACAGGTTTTTTTTGTTTGTTTGTTTTTGTTTTTGTTTTTTTGGTTTTGTTTGTTTTGAGACAAGGTCTCACTCTGTCACCCAGGCTGGAGTGCCATGGCGTGACCTTGGCTCACTGCAACCTCTGTCTCCTGGGTTCAAGTGATTCTCCTGACTCAGCCTCCAGCGTAGCTGGGACTACAGGCACAAATCACCACACCTGGCTTCTTTTTGTATTTTTAGTAGAGATGGGGTTTTACCATGTTAGCCAGGCTGATCTTGAATTCCTGACTTCGTGATCCACCTGCCTCAGCCTCCCAAAGTACTGATTAAAGGCATGAGCCATTGCACTCAGCCAGGAATAAGGTTTTAATACATGCTACAACATGGGTGAATCTTGAAGACATGATAGTAAGTTTAAAAAACAGAAACAAGGCAGGGTACGGTCACTTGCACCTGTTAATCCCAGCACTTTGAGAGGCTGAGGTGGGCGGTTCTCCTGAGGACGGAGTTCGAGACCAGCCTGACCAACATGGAGAAACCTTGTCTCTACTAAAAATACAAAGTTAGCCAGGTGTGTTGATGCATGGCTGTAATCCCATCTATTCTGGAGGCTGAGGCAGGAGAATTGTTTGAATCCAGGAAGTGCAGGTTGTGGTGAGCTGAGATTGCTCCATTGTACTCCAGCCTGGGCAACAAGAGTGAAACTTCATCTTAAAAAAAAAAAAAATGGAAGCAGAAGGACAAATAATAGGTAAATTTGTAGAGACAGAAGATAAATTAGAGGTTATTGATGGGGTTGGGAGAGGAAAAATGGGAAGTTATTGCCCAATGGTTACAGAAGATCTGTTAGGAATCATAAAAAAGTTTTGGAAATAGAAGTGATGATGGTTGCACAACATAGAGAATGTTATTTTTGCTTTAAAATGTTTCAAATGGTAAGTTTTATGTTACACATATCTTACCACAATTTTAAAAAAAATTAATAATGCAATATATCAAAACCATTGAGTTATGCACTTTAAACAGGTGAATTGCATGGTATGTAAATTATATCTCAATAGAGCTGTTAAATTTTTTTAATTATAAAAGTATAAAATTTTACATAGTGCCATAAAACATAACTGAGAAAAATTAAATGAGGTATAAATATTTAAAACTGCAATTACTTTTGCACCAACCTAATAAATGGAAGGATGAACTACATTCATGGATCAGAAGATTTTGTGATTATGTATTATAAAAGTATTAATTCTCCCCAATCATCTATAGCTGCAATGCCAATCTAAGCAAAATCTCAGTGTGTGTGTGTGTCTGTATGTGTGTGTAATGTGACAAGCTGATTCTGAAATATATAGAAACACATAGCTCCAAGAATAGCCAAGGTAATCTTGCAGGGGAACAAGGTTGGAGGATTTATACCACAGATAAACTACAGTCATTAAGACAGTGTGGTTTTTCATAATGAGTCGACAAACAGACACATTGTATATAACAAGGAATAGAAACAGACCTTCAGATATAAGTCCACTTGATTTACAGCAATGGTTCTATAGCAATATCCTAAACAAAGGATAAAAGGACATTGTTTCTTCAATAAATGTTTTTGGTTCAACTGGCTATCTGCATGGGAAAAAAAAAACCTGGATGCCTACCTCATACCATATACAAAAACCAATGTCAGTGGTACTGTAAACCTAAATGTGAAAGGCAAATCAACAAAGTTTCTCTAATGTTACATAGGAAAATAATTTTATAGCCTTGAGCTAGGCAAAGATTTCTCAAATAGGACATAAAATCACCAATAAGTAAGTGAAAAAATTGCTAAATTTCACTTTATTAAAATTAAGAATATCTATTGAGAAAAAAGACACTATTGAGAAAGCAAGCAAAGCAAATAATCTAGTAGGACAAGGTAACTGTAGCATGGGTGTCTAACAGGGACTCATATGCAAGATATACAAAGAACATCTCTAAATCAGACAAGGACTGATAACCCAATTTAAAAATTGAGCAAATAATGTAAACAGGCCCTTCAAAAAAGGAGATATCCAAATGGCTAAAAAACAAATGAAAAGGTACAGGACATTATTAATCACCAAAGAAATGCAACTGAAGCCACAGTGAGATTCTACTACATACACTCTAGAAAATAAACTAAAAATACCAGATGTTGGTGAGGATGTTCAACAAAGGAATACTCATATACTGCTAGTGGGATACAAGTTAGTTCAAGCACTTTTGACAACTATTAGACAGTATTTGCTGAGGCTGAATGGTTGCATACCTTTTGACTTATCAGTTCTACTCCTAGACACAGACTCAACAGAAATGCCTACATACAGTCACCAAAAGGCATATTCATAGTAGCATTGTTCATGGTAATCAAAAACTGTAAACAACCCAAATGTCCATCAGAAAAGAGTGAATGAATGAATAGAATGCATGGATAAAATCTATACAATGGAGTCTTACACAACAATGGAAAAGAAAGAGCTACCACTGCCAACAATGTGGAGGAATCTCACAAGCAGAGTATTAAGCAAAAGAAGCCAAGCTCAAAAGAATGGAACTGTGCGGTTACATTTACACATAGTTTTAAAACAGCCAAAAACTAATCTATTGTGAGAAAAGTGAGGATACTGGCTAACGTTGAAGGAGGTCATGCTTAGGAGGAGGCATGAGGGAGCATATTGAGTGCTTGCAATGTTTAATATGTATTTAGGTGGGATATAGACAAGTATGTTAATTCTGTAATAATTCATCATGGTGTATGCACTGTTTACTGTGTATGTCAAAAGCTTTACCAAAGAAAGCATTTGGAAGGCAAGGCAAGAGAGGTCATCCAGAGACTGCCAGAAGAAGTGTGCACAAAAAGCAGTCCAGGTGAGTGAGTCTGAGCAGAACCTGCAAGCAAAGTCAAAAAGCAAGACCAAATTCCACTCTTATCACTTTTTCCAGGAATCAAGTGCTTGGTCTTGCTGAAATGGAGCAGCTGCTACTCTGAGTATGAGAGAGAGACATGTCGAAGGGCTGACTTGGTCCACATGGAAAACTTTACCACACTTGCCTCCTCTCGTAATCTTGAACCATCTTCAATTCCTGCCTGGTAACACAAAAGGAAGAAATGTGCAAGCACAGAAGTGACTGGACTGAAGATTACCAGAGAAAAATATTAAGCAGATTTCAGAAGGCAAGTGTGCAACACTGGAAGTGCAGCACATAATTCTGTATGTCAGAAGTCATAGCTCCTTCAGTAGCACTGCTCGCTCACACAGTTGAGTGCATGCCACATGTCAGGCGGTGGTCTATGCCCTTGATATGTATTAACTTGTTTAATCCTCACAACACGCCTGTGAAGCATAGTATGTTCATTCCATTTTACAGATGAGGATATTAAGGTACAAAACCGTAGGCACCTTGACAAGCTCCCACTGCCGATTAGTAGTGGAGCTGGTATTTGGTCCATGCTCTCCACCTCTACAAGACACCACCTCCTGCTAACACAGACCCAGATTGCCTCTGCATATTACCAAAGGCAGCTTCTGCAAGACTGGGTGCATTTCTGGAGAAATCTTCTTGGGAATTCAAATCCAGGGCACGAATTACATCCACCTAGCAGGTAAACTGTACCTTCCAGAGGAAAACGCTGAGATGCTGCTTGACTCCACCCCAGAGATATCATATTACTAATAAAAAGACTAACCTCAAATTTTCACAGAAATGACCACAAACACAAAATTCCAACTATAAATGATGTTCTTTTCAAGAGGTCCACACATGCTTTGGAAAGCTTGATTCAATCCCAGCCTCGAGTCCTGCTCTTTATTCTATAAAACTGAATGAGAATGAGCCCTAGCAAAAAGGTTTTCCCTTTAGTGACAATGTCTCAAGGGCACACTTGTCAGTCAAGAAAACCATCTGTATTGGGTTTCTAGTCATTACTCTAAGCAGTGCCTGTAGGATGGTGGCCTCCCAATGATGCCACAATCCCTGGAAGCCACATGGCATTTGCCTTCAGAGGCAGCCCATCAGCATTGCAGGAGAGCTGTCCTCTGAGCTGGTACTGCCCAGACCCATCCCTCTGCCCTCCCTCCTCGCTATTTGGAGTATTCCAGAAGCAGGCTGATGAATGGGCGTTCCCATGAGTATTCCCTGCTGTGTCTAAGTGCTGGAATGTGGGCTGAAATGTGGAAGCACAGATGTAAGCTGGCCCGGTGATCCCATCCTAACTTACTGGACCCTGAACTGGTCCACACTGGAAAGACCTACATTGAGGTATAGCACAGCTGATTCTTTTGAACCACATCTTTATCATTTATGAAGATTTGTAAATACCAGCTTCCAATCTTGGCAAAGAAGTGAACGCACAATTTGGAATGTGTTATAGATCAGCTGGGTCATGGTTAGTAAGCCCATTATTTTCTAGCACACAATCTATTCATACCCCTCTCAAGTCATTCACAATCCCCTCTCTGTCTGCCACCGATGGAGTCGACTCCTTCAAAAACCAAGACCACAAAAAGAATCATGCCTTTAATGCTAAGGCGAAAGTCCTCAATACCACTGGGACTAAAAAGAAGTAACAAATGGATAACATGGCTGCTAAGTGTGAGGGCCAGCTAGTGCAGTGCCTAAGTGGAAGGATTTTGTGGCCTCAAGGATCACCTTCCAGGGAAGGGAATACAGCTCTCCATACTTCTTTCCAGATCAGTTCTACAAAATTTCAAGTCTCATCCATTGCAATACAAAGTTTTGTGTAAATGGAAAATGTTGTCCAAAAAATGCAAGACAAGAACAAAATAATTGTTCCGGTTTCTAATAGTTCTATTAATCATGATATTTCATTCTGATATACATACTCCTACAGAGTTTCCATGCTTGCAATCTAGTTTAGAACCCAACACCTTCCTCCCACACTGGAAGAACTCTAGCCACCCCCTCCCCCGACCCCGCTGAACCCTAAAAAAGAAAAGGAAGGCAAGCCGCATTCTCACCCTTGGGCCTTCTGCCCACACCCCTGTTCTGGTATTGGTGACCAGGCACACATCAAGTTCCTGAGACAACTGCGGAATCATGGCCTGGGGGCTGAGCTGCTGCTTGGCTGCCTGCGCTAAGTTTGGCTTTGAAGACCCTGCCTTAAAAACAGAGAGGTTGTGGATGGGGGAGCTCTGTGAAGGCCAACCCCAGCAGGGGAGTAGAGAGCCCACCTGAGCCTCATCCCACCTTCACTGGTCACAGCTGGGAGGCCTCAAAGAGGCTGCTTAGCTTTTCTAAACCTCATTTTTCTCACCTGTAGCCCTGGAATAATTAGAGCTATTTACAGCTGTTGTGAGGTTTCAATAAAGGCGCACACCAAGCTTAGCTCCGCGACTAGTGCAGAGCGCCAGTCACACATTTTAGTGTGTAGCCGAGAAACAGCGTCCTACAGCTGTGCTGTGGGAGGAAGGCCCTTGTCCGGGGATGCTTCTCCCTATTAGCAAGCCCGCACAGCCCACCCTCAGCTCCCTGTCACCCACCACCCCCGCCACCTTCAAAGGAAGAAACCAGAGCTCTGGTATTTATCTCTGTTCAACAATGATGTTCCAGTGTTTCTCTGTCAGTAAAGGTGCAGCTAATTCTTCAGATTAATTAAAAGAAAATAATGCCCAGCAAACACACAGATGTGCTCTCTGCTAATCCAGCTGCAGCACCCTCGGTGACCGGCCTGAGACCACGCTGCTCAATTTCCATAGCAGCCCCCTGGCCACAGATGCTACTTCATGGTCAATATCTGCTGTTTCCTCCTCTGCAGACACTGGCTGTCATCCTTGGATTTTTCATTTATCATTGGGATTTTCTCTGAAATATCACTCTTAATTATTTTGCCCCAACGTTTGGCAGGCATATGTTTTCTTTTTCAGAAAGGAAAGATAAGCAAGACAGTCAACCCGGGGGAACAGTTTTGAGATTTTACCCACATCTGATCAGTATATGTTACAAATCATAAAAATTATGAAGGCTTTGTTCCAAAAGAGAGAAAAGAAAAAAGAAAATCCAAGAATGCAACTGGGGAGACTCTTAAAAGAGTTTTGCAAGCCCCTCACTCCCAGAGGGTCTTCAGTTGGTTGAAGAGGTTTACAGATTTCATTAAAGATCAAATTTCTTTAAAAAAAAAAAAAAAAAAAGAACTAAACCCGAAAGTTTCCCTTTCTTCTATGGATGCTTATTGACAATGCTATGAATAAATCACTCTCCCAGGAGTCTTGCTCTGGGAACTTCTTATTTCCATTGTTTGCTTTTTAGTCACTATCCATTGCTATGGTGCGTGCTGCTGGCATTACTAGTGCCCCCACAAGGGGTTGATGTTTTCAGCCCTGCCACAGCTTGGACACCCTAGGCTTGCCACCTCCACGAAGGCACTCAGACTTCCGCGTGGAGTAGGCAGTGCTGACCCAAACCTTCCTACAGAGCCTCAAAGTACAGCCATTCCCGGTTGGGTTTGTTTCTATTGTTGGTGAGGAGGTAGAGTATGGTGTGGGGGCTGAAAGGGTTCTGTTTTGGGGCAATACAAGAGAGGACAGAAAGTCACGCAGAGAGGCAAACAGGAGAGCAGCATCTGCAACCATTACACCTGGAGCCCACCTTCCAGCGGCAGGGACAGTATTGCTATCTGTTGAAAGGCAAGATGTCTGGGTGTCCTTGACGGAGCTCTGTGAGGCCCTGGGCCTTAAGCGGGCTCTCCCCTCCCCTGCTGGGGTCAGCGTGCAAAGGGAGTGTGCCTGCTCCCTGCACGCCTCCTCTTTCCGCAGCAAAGGATGACGTGTGTGGTTTGTTCTTTGTGCTCCCAGCAAGGGGTAATCCAAGTAATGACTGAAAATGTCTTTGCCAAATAGGTAAAACACAATCTCACCCCCAAGACCAAATGGTTTCAATTCCCCTCCTGCTCAAAATCCTCCCTCCTGCCTTCATGATAACTCCGGACAAGCCGGGCAGGTTAGCGAGAGCTGGGACTCCATCCTCCCACGGCCGATAGACAGACCTCCTCTGCTTTTCTTAGGATAACCTTGCCGCGATTCTTACTTCTGTTCTGTGTCACCTTACTTGAAGCTTTCGTTATTTTATTACCAGCCAGAGGGCAAAGGTTTCTTCCTGGAGTGCCGTCACCCACCACCACTCCTGGGTGATCACAGGGTTATCCCTTTCTGCTGGCCAGAAAGCAGTGACAACAGCCACGGCCAGCCCTGAGCCAGGACAGAGAAGGGTGTGTCTCTTACCCAAAAAACTGGGGGTGTCTCTATCTCTCTCTCTCTGTCTCTGTCTAGCTCTATCTGTCTCTCAGTCTCTCTGTCTCTCTAGCTCTCTCTTCTTAAGCTTTCCAGATGTCTTACTCCATTCTCCACTCTGACACTTCCACAGGGGCTCATCGTTAATAAAGCCAGCTCCCCTTAATGCTTTTATTCAGTGAACTCGGGCACAACTGGATTCTAACCCAGCTCCCGAGTGACCAGCTGAGCCTCTAAAAAAAAGTCACTCCATGGAATATTATGCAGCCATCAAAAACGGTGAGTTTGTGTCCTTTGTAGGGACATGGATGAACCTGGAAACCATCATTCTCAGCAAACTGACACAAGAACACAAAATCAAACACCGCATGTTCTCACTCATAGGCGGGTGTTGAACAATAAGAACACGTGGACACAGGGAGGGGAGCACTACACACTGGGGTCTGTTGGGGGGAAATAGGGGAGGAACAGTGGGGAGTGGGGAGTTGGGGGGAGATAGCATGGGGAGAAATGCCAGATATAGGTGAAGGGGAGGAAGGCAGCAAATCACACTGCCATGTGTGTGCCTATGCAACAATCTTGCATGTTCTTCACATGTACCCCAAAACCTAAAATGCAATTTAAAAAAAAGTGCCAAGATATAGATGAAATTAATGTTGACACTGTTT
>CAUYQU010037149.1:0-13135 GCA_963574635.1 Cheracebus regulus
TCTCCTTTTCTCTTTTTCTAAAATCTCTTCCTCTTTCTTTCTCTTTCATTTTTTCTTTCTTTTGCTGTTTCTTTCTTTCTCCTTTTCTCTTTTTCTAAAATCTCTTCCTCTTCCTTTCTCTCTTTCATTCTTTAAAAAAAAATTAATAAAAAATAAATAAATAAATAAATAAATAAATAAATAAAAAAGAAATACAGAGAGATCTAATGGCAAATTTGAGTCTCTGAATCCAATCATGTCTGTAACCAGCCTCACCCCTGGCCTTTCCAGATAAATTTACATGTTGAATCTTTTCTTCTAATACTGTTAACTTGTGACTAAAGGGATCTTGCTTCTATAACACAAATATTATTTATTTTTAAGTGAGGGCCCAACAGATTTTAATGTTTTCTTTATCAATGAACAATAATTACTAGAAGTGTAGCCTTAGACATGTCTCTTATATTAACGTTTCTAATTCCCAGTGTCACATCTGAATTTTGAAGACATAAAATGAGCTTTGACCTATTATAAAGATTAGGAGGTAGAATAAATGTAAAGTACCAGCACCCGATACTTGGAAAATTTTTTAAACATCCCAGCTCTTTTAATCTTTTGTAAGCTGCAGTATTAATTTATTAACAGTTTTTGAGACAAAACTTAAATCTGCATTAAACACATATGCAGTGTTTTTGGCTGATTGGCATACTTGTATTTATCTTTTCAATTATGTAACATTTTCCTCTCAAAATCAAAATCTTAAGACTCATATTTTTGAGAAATACAGAGTCAAAAGCATTTTGTCATCTTTCCCTCCTTCACTCCCACATCATCTCCTGTAGTGCACCTTTGCATGGTGTGCAAAGAGTCTCCTTCGATGGCTATTTTTTGTGCTTGTCCCTGGAGTCTTCTCTGTGTTGTGCCTGTGATCACACAGTTCTATAACCAGCTTCTTCCCCAAAGGACTGAGGGCTCCCTCCATGTATGTTCAGTACCTAGCACAAAATGAGTTTTATTGCATACTTTACTTCATTTTTATTATAGATCATTTACAAATGGTTCTACAAAGCTTATAGTAAAAACAGGAATTTTTCCCTGTCCCATGTCTTCTAATCTGAAAATTTCTGTTTTGTAGAAGCAGTCACTTTTTATGCTTCAAAAAATTTAACATAGCATTAACATACGATCCAGGAACTCCTCTCCTGGGTATAGACCCAAAAGAAGTTAAAGCAGAGACCAAGCAGATATTTGTACATCATGTTTGTAACAACATTATTCATAACTGCCAAAAGGTAGAAAAGCAATATCCATGGATGGATTGATGAACAAAATGTGGTAGATCCATACAATGGAATATTTTTTAGAAGAAGGAAGGAAATTATTTTCCTTTAATATGTATGAACCTTGAAGACATGAAGCTAGATTAAGTAAATCAGACTGAAAAGGAAAAATATTGTATGAATCCACTTACATGATTCACCTGGACTAGTCAGATTCATAGACAGAATGTAGAATGGAGGTTACCAGGGGCTGGGAGGAGGAGAGAGTGAGGAGATGTTAACAGACATAGCATTTCTGTTTGGGAAGATGAAAAAGTTCTGGAGATGGAGGATGGTGATGGTTATACAGCATCCATACACTTAATATCATAGAACTGTACACATAAAATGGCAAAATGGTCAATTTTGTTATATATTTTTAAACCACAATTTTAAAAAGAAGTAGCTACTCTAAATGCTTTAAATAGCTTCTTCTTATCCTCATCTCCATATTTCTTGTTCAAACTTTTTTCTTTTTGGAGATTAGGTTTCACTCTGTCACCTAGACTGGAGTGCATTGACATGATCTTGGATGACTGCAGCCTTGGCCTCTTGGGCTCAAGTGGTCCTCTCACCTCAGCCTCCCTAGTAGCTAGGACTACAGGTGCAAGCTCGCCACACCTGGCTAATTTTTCTGGGTTTTGATAGAGATGGGGTCTCACTATGTTGCCCAGGCTGGTCTTAAACTCTTGGGTTCCCAAAGTGCTAGGATTATTGGTGTGAGCCACTGTGCCCAGCCTCAAACTTTCCATCATAGGAAAGTTCAAATGCACAAAAACAGAATAATAAATTATCATTATCATTATCCATCATCACATTCAATAATTATTAACATTTTTCCATCATGTTTCATATATTTCCACTTTTTTCCAGGAGAATTAAAAAAATAGACTTTAGTTCTAGAACAGTTTTAACTACAGGAAAATTGAGAAGCTGTTAGAGTGTCCATCTACCTCAAACTCAGTTTCTCCTGTTATTAACATCTAACATTTATATGGTTCATTTCTTACAATTAGTGAATGAATATTGATGCATTATCTTTAACCAAAAACCATATATTACTCAGGTGTCTTTGGGTTTTACTTAATATTATTTTTCTACTCCAAGGTCCCATTCAAGATACCCTATTATATGGAGTTGTCATCTCTCCTTAGGCTCCTCTTGGCTGTGACAATTCCTCAGATTTTCCTTGTTTCTGATAACCTAGACATTATTGAGGAATACTAGTTAGGTATTTTGTAGAATGTTCCTCTATTGGAATTTGGCGGTTTTTTTAAAAATAATAAGATAGGGGTTATGTATATGGGGGAGGAAAACCACAAGTGAAGTACCATTTTCATTACATCATGTCAAGAATTTACACTTCCAGAAGGAGTTAATGCTCTCCCTTAAGGACAGACTATCTTAAGTGGAGTTCTTCTTCGGGGGAGATTTTGCCTCCTCTCCTCCATTGATTTATTTATCACATCATTGATATCGTTATAAACTCATCTCTGGAGGATTGTGAAAGCAAATCCTTTACATATAATTTCACAGTTAAATAGTTCAGCATGCACCTTTCACAGAATAGGGTTTTTAGAAAACATAAAACCATGCTATTCTCACACCAACAAGATTAACAACAGTTCTCTAATTTTACTAAATACTCAATGCATATTCAAATCTCTCTTGTCTTTTTCAATTGGTCTGTCTGAAACAGAATCTAGAGAAGGTCCACATATTGCAATTTCTTCTTATGTCTCTTTATTTTCTGTTCTTCTAAACATACCACCCGTCCCACCTATTTCTTTTTTCTGAAGCCTTTGATTTGTTGGAGAAACTGTTACCAGAAAAATGGATTCTGATCCCGTGCCCAAGCGGATTCTTGGGTCTTGCACAGGAAGGAATTAAAGTGAGTCGCAGAGTGAAATGAGAATGAGATCGTTTATTGAAAGTTACTCAGATACAGAGTAGGTGTCCTCAGAAAGCAAAAGGAGGAATGCACCATCTTTGCTGTAAACTCTTCTAAAAGCTAAGTTATGTCTACGTGTGGGTGCTCTGACAGCATGACAAAATTTAGTACTTTGTTGATTTAAAGAAAGTTATCCTTGGCATTTTAGTTGGTAAATACATCTAAGCATGACTATAACAATCTTAGAAGCATTTATTGTTATCTGATGTCAGGATATATGGACATTCTGTTATCATTGGCATTTGTTCTTACAGGCATTATTAAGTTGTTTGTTCAGCTGTAAACTTATAACCATGGGTTGTAACTGGTGAGGAATATGACTTGATAGTTGAAAGAGTTGATTTTAAAATGGTGTCACCCTGGCTCTCCTATGCTTCTGTTTCCCCAACAAAGCCAGATTACTTGTCCTGTAGAATCATCCACATTCTGAATTTGGCTAACGGCTTTCTCATAGTATTAACTTGTTTCTTTATGTGTTGTATTTTCTGTTACCCACAAAATAATTCTGATACACATTTGTAACTTTACCATGCCAGCACCTGCTACTCATCATGTTACCAAATTTCTGTTCAAGGACCACTAAAGCCACAGTCATGGACATTCTGAGACCTCTAGAGGAGGGTGCAGATGCTATCTTTAATATATTCTCACTCAAGCAACCTCCCCGCTTGGCATGGAGACTCTAGACAAACTACAGAATTTGCTACACCCCAGGCCTGCACCAGCCCTCTCCTAAGACCTTAGGCACTCTCATTTCCTCCCGGCCCTCCCCCACTTTGTTTTTTAAAAAAGGAAGTCATAATTTCTCATCACCTTTGCTAGTGGTGCTTGGGCCCTGGTTGTTCGCTGAGGCTGTGATCTCCACACTGCTGCCATCACTGCTGGAACAGAGGTGCAGAGAGCTTGAGAGAGAAGGGAGGGAAAGCTGGAGATTTTGGGTTGTTGTTGCCTTCCTGACTCCGGTAAAAGTGCCTTCTCCACCTGCAACCATTTCTCTGTTTCTGTACTGCTGAATCTTATGTTCCTAAGATCAAGGGAAGCCCATTTTCTTTAAAGCCAATCACAACTTCTGTTGGCTGATGGAATATCTGTTGTTGTACAGTTGTGTTCCTGCTCTCAAATGCAAAACAGTTTGATACCGCACACATTCCAGGACTTAGGCTGGAAATACTGTCCCTTGTCCCTTTGTTACCTTCCAACAGGAATCAGTCTATAGTGTAGTTGGAGTCAGAACAGTCCCAAAGAAGCCTTTCAATAGATACCCAAATGTGATTCAAAGGCGCACAGGCACACACCATGGTGCCACATGGTGCCTATGTAAAGCAGGTATACAGGAATGCTAAGCAGAGAAGTAGCAGAACACACTGATTCCCATGTTCTCATTGTATACTTGGGTGCAATTAAGCTGGCACAGTGGACTGTTCCCGTGGCTACTGTTCCAGTAGCGTAGATGCCCCCAAATGCTGAATATTTACTAGGACAACCAGGCAGAACAGTTGCGTACTACGATACGACAGTAGTCCCTCTTAGAGGAAGTGAGCTGATTAGAAGTGGGAGTCTCTGAAACTCTTCAGCTGTCACGGACCTGCTCTTCCATAGCATCACTTCAGACCTGCTGGCCCAGCTATCCACTCTGATAATAGGTCTGTCTCTGCTAACAGGTCTAGCTCTGTCTCCTCAGCAAATGTTCTAGGCTCTGATTACAAGTGCTTATTTGGGCTCCCAGCCCCACTCAGACCCTCTGTTCCATGAAAGGGCCATATATGCAAAGTGCCCCCAAATGTCAAAGGAGCCAATAAAGCAACTAACAAAATGGACAAATCTAGAGTGTCAGTAAAGGATGTTTTATTGGGAAACTTACAGACAGAAGCATGGTCTTGGATGGCAGCAAGATAGGTAGGTTTCTGCACTTGTTACCCCCACACCCAGGGCTTATATACCACAGGGAAAGAGTATACCTGCTCTGTGTGAGACAAAGCCAACTGTCCAGAACAGACAAGAATGCTAACATGTCATAGCCTAGAATTTGTATGATAACATCAAGGTTGACATGTTCTTACAATAGGAATCGGGAGCCATTCCTGGGATTGGTGCTAATCAGAAGTCAACACGGAGAATTAGCATCCAACAAGGAGTCACTTTTCTTTCCGCATCCCACCCCTCTAATCCAGCTCTTACAATCTCATGGACTCACATTTCCTCCTGTGGTCCCTGAGCCTTTGGGGGAGGCTGTGGGTGACATTTTGATGGTGTGAGTGAAACCTTTTGTCAATTTGTTTTCTACTTGTTAAGCAGGGGCCACAGCGACAACACAACCAACAGGTAATGATATGTATGCCAGGTATAAGACACAGAATTAAAAATGCCTTTTGCCATGTTTATTCAGGAACCAAACCAAGAGGTGTAGAGCAGAACAGCAATAAGAACAGAAGACTATGGGTGGAATTTAAAATGTTTAGCAGGTACCCAGTGGGACAGTTCTTCCCCATTTAACAGAATGACTGTGGTAGCTCCATCTCTGTTGGATAGGACATGGGATTATGGGTGGGGAGCGCATACCAAACATGTTGCCAGAGGGGCAAAGGTGCTGGTATTTTCTGTAAAGTTACAGGGGCAGCAAAGGACCATGTCAAATGGCAGCCAGGATGCTTCTTTAAGGGGCTGTGTTTATTGGTATGTGGAGTGTTTTGGCCCAGACTTCAACAGGATCAATGGAGACAACTTTAGTAGGAAGGAATTCCTTGCTGTCTGGGAAGAAATGTTCTGTCCAACATAGGGAAAGTTGCCAGTCCAACCCCCATTCAAGTATCCCCTCCCCTGGCTCAAGATCTTGGGAGTCCTAAATAACCTTTGCCATTGGCTTTTTATCTGCTCCAGTAGAGATGAATCTGGTTGGACTTTCTTTACTACTATGGTTAATGGACCCTCCTATGTAGGAGTAGGATGCACAATGCATAGAGAGGTTGCTATAGCAATAGCAAGTCTTCATAAATTAGCATAATATCAATATTATGCCTGTGAATCAGGGTGTAAAGTGATGCTAAGGAAGGCATTAGCCAAATCTAACACAGCATGATAAATGTCTATATCTTGTATTATTTGTTCTATCATTTGAGTTATATTAGCACAACAGCCTGTATCTTGGGAACCATTTTATTTAATTCTTAGTAGTCTGTTGTTGTACACCAGCTGTCATCTGGTTTTCTTACTGGTCATTGAGCAGGCTCTGGGCTGGCCAGATCCTATCAACTTTTTTCAGTTCCTGTACGGCTGTAATTTCTTCTCTCTCAACAGGAAGATGATATTGTTTTACATGAATAATTCACTGTGTCAGAGGGAGGTACCATGTTGCCAATTTGCTTCTTGTCTTATAATAGCTTTTACTGTTCAAACTCATAGGCAGAATTCACCACAGATGTTTCTAAAGTGCATCCCAAAAGGATGTCCATAACCAAGATGTTTTCTAAAACAGATGAGATAAAGACAGTGTAGTAAGCAGGGGGGACTCCATCCAATACCAAGGAGGATTATTTATCCTCCTTTATAGATGGAGCTACAATAACCATCTATAGCTGCCCACTTACTAGGATGTCTCTGGGTTCCCATGGATTAAGGTGCATTCTGCACCTCTGTCCGCTAAAACTAAGGTTCTCTGCTTGTGTCTTCTTTGTAGTGGGGGCAGGGACTTGCACAGATTATAAGCTCCATGTGGGGCCTCTGATCACCCCCTATTGCTGGTACATGAAGGCAACCTTGGCCCCCTGCCCCAGTCTGTAGATCAGAGAGGAGTTCATTCCTGGAACACAGAGACTGGAATTCTTTTACATAGGGTTTCTTCTCCTTTTCCCTCTTCTGGCAGGGCAGTAGGAAGGGATCCAGGTCTTTTCAGGCATTCTTCTGACTCACTAAAACTGCATTAGGTTGTCAATTTATATTTTCTGTCTACTTCAGCTCAGATCAGATCATACCACATTTGTTTCCTGGTGATCCTAACTGGGCCGTTTTGACCTCCCTATTTTGGTCCAGCAGACTTTGTTTCTTGTTTTTCCCTCTTTAGTGATCCATCAGACCTCATCTGTTTCTTTTCTGTCTCTCCATTTGAGAGAATGGCTTCTCTCAAATTATATACATCTTGTCTCCCAAGGGACTTTAAAAGGGACGTGAGGTCATGCCAACCTGGGAGCATTCTTGTGATAATTTTTCATGCCTGCAATAAACACAGCCTTATCTGGTCCTTCAAATTGTTGGTCATATATAGTCTGGCACATGTCCAGCCCCCTTAGATGGCTCTGTGCTTCTTCTAAAGACTGTCATGGTGAGCTGTGTCCAAGGAAGTCTCCTTCATTTGGCAAAGCTTCTCTCATGGCCATTATAATTAAACCCACAAGGCTATGATTACCCTCATGGTGCTTACATTGTGCAAACACTGTCTCAAAATGAGACAAGTGGCTGTATATTATATTACATCATATTATATTATAATTATTTTGCATATAGTTTTTCTATGAGATTTGTAGTCTTGGCACTTATATTTAGGTCTTTGATCCAAGTTAACTATTTTTTTTCTTTGAAAAACGGTCTTACTCTGTTGGCCAGGCTGGGGTGCAGTGATGTGATCATGGCTTACTATAGTCTTGACTTCCCCAAGGTCAGGTGATCCTCCCATCCAGGCCTCCAAAGTAGCTGGGACTACAGATGCATGCCATCATACCCAGATAATTTTTGTATCTTTGAAGAGATGAAGTCTTGCTCTGTTGCCCAGGCTAGTAGCTAGACTAAGAAAAAAGAGAGAGAGAAGACTCAAGTAAATAAAATCATTAATGATAAAGGAGACATTACAACTTATACCACAGAAATTCAAAGAATAATTAGAGGATACTACGAGCAACTATATGCTAACAAATTAGAAAATCTAGAAGAAATGGACAAATTCCTAGACATATAAAACTTATTAAGATTGAATCAGAAAGAAATCTCAAACCTGAATAGACTAATAGCAAGTAAGAAGATTGAAACTGTAATAAAAAGTATCTCAGTAAAGAAAAGCCTAAGACTCAATGGCTTCACTGCTGAATTTTTCCATACACGTAAAGAAGCACTAATACCTTCTAATATCATTTCTACTCAAACTATTCCAAAAAATAGAGGGAGGGAGAATACTTTCAAACTTGTTCTATGAGGCCATTGTTATCCTGGTACCAAAGCGAGCAAAAGATACATCAAAACAAAACAAAAACCAACAACAAAAACTACAGGCCAGTATCGCTGGTAAATATCGATGCAAACATCTTCAAAATACTAACAAAAGGAATTCAACAATGCATTAGAAAGAACATTCATCATGACCAAGTGGGATTTATCCCAGGGCTGCAAGGATGCTTCAACCTATGCAAATCAATCAATGAGATACATCATATCAACAGAATGAAGGATTGAAAGCCGTATGATCATTTCAATTGATGCTGAGAAGCATTTGATAAAATTCAACATTTCTTCATAATAAAAATCCTAAAAACACTGGTTCCAGAAGTAACATACCTCAAAATAATAAAAGCTTTATACAAGGGACCATCAGCTAGTATCATACTGAATGGAGGAAAACTGAAAGCCTTTCCTTTAAGACCTGGAACATGACAAGGATGCCCACTTTCGCCACTGTTATTCAGCTGGAATCCTAGCTAGAGCAATGAGACAGGAGAAAGAAATAGTGAGCATACAAGTTGGAAAGGAAGAAGTCAAATTATCCTTGTTTACAAATGATATGATCTTATATTTGGATGAACGTAAAGATTTCACCAAAAAAGTACTGAAATTGATAGATCCAGTAAAGTTGCAGGATTTAAAATCAACATAGAAAAATCAATAGTATTTCTATATGCCAACAGTGAACAATCTGAAAAAGAAACTAAAAAGTAATCCCATTTACAATAGCCAGAAATAAAATTAAATACCTGCTAATTAAACAAATAAGTGAATGATCTCTACAATAAAAACTATAAAAAACTGATGAAAGAAGTTGAAGAGGACAGTAAATAATGGAAATATACTTCATGTTCATGGGTTGGAAGGATAAATATTGTTAAAATATCCATACTACCCAAAGCAATATACAGTTTCAATGGAATCCCTATCAAAATATCAATGACATTCTTCACAGCAATAAAAAAATCCTAAAATTTATATGGAATCACAAAAGACCCAGAATAGCCACAGCTATCCTAAGTGAAAATAACTAATCTGGAGGAATTCCATAACCTGACTTCAAATTATATTAGAGCTATAGTCACCAAAACAGCATGGCACTGACATAAAAACGGATACATAGACCAATGGAACAGAATAGAGGGCCCAGAAACAGGTCCACACACCTACAATGAACTCATTTTTGACAAAGGTGCCAAGAACATACACTGAAGAAAAGACAGTCTCTTCAATAAGCAGCGCTGAGAAGACTGGGCATCCATATACAGAAGAATGAAGCTAAACCCCCTGTCTTTTGTCATATACAAAAATAAAATCAAAATTGATTAAAGACTTGAAGGCCTCAAAACTATGAAACTACTATAAGAAAACATTGGGAAAACCTCCAGGACATTGGTCTGGGAAAAAATTTCTTGAGCAATACACCACAAGCACGGCAACCAAAGCACAGATGGACAAATGGAATCACATCAAGTTGAAAACCTTCTGCGCAGCAAAGGAAACAATCAACAAAGCAGAGAGACAACCCTCAGAATAGGAGATTTGAAAATTACTAATCTGACAAGGGATTAATAACCAGAATGCATAAGGAGCTCAAACAACTCCATAGGGAAAAAATCTAATAATTCGATAAAAAATGGGCAAAAGATTTGCGTAGACACTTATGAAAAGAAGACATGCAAATGGTAGGCAGGTATATGAAAAGATGTTCAACATTATGAAACTACAGAGAAATTCAAATCAAAGCAGTAAATTATCGTCTCACCCCAGTTAAAATGGCTTCTATCCAAAAGACAGGCAATAACAAACACTGGTAAGAAAAAGGACCCCTTGTACACTGTTGTTGGGAATGTAAATTAGTACAACCACTATGAAGAACAGTTTGGAGATTCCTCAAAAAACTAAGGTAGAGCTGCAATACGATCCAGCAATCCTATTGCTGATTATATACCCAAAGACAGGAATTTAGTATATTAAAGATATGTCTGCACTCCTGTGTTTGCTGCAGCACTGTTCACAGCATCTAAGATTTGATGTGTCCATCAACAGATGAATGGATAAAGAAAATGTGTTATATATACACAATGGAGTACTGTTCAGCCATAAAAATGAATGAGATCCTGTCATTTGCAACAACATGTATAGAACAGGAAATCATTATGTTAAGTGAAATAAACAGGACACAGACAGACAAACATGACATATTCTCACTTATTTGTGGGATCTAAAAATCAAAACAATGAAACTCATGGACACAGAAAGTAGGAGGATGGTTACTGGAGGATGGGGAGGGTAGTTGTGGGGGTGGAGGAGAGGTGGCAATAGTTACAAAAAAAATAGAGGGAATGAATATGACTATTTGATCATACAGCAGGGTGACTATAGTCAGTAAAACTTAATTGTACATTTTCAAATAATTAAAGGCATGTAATTGGATTGTTTGTAGCACAAAGGTTCAATGCTTGAGGGTATGGATACCCCATTCTCCATGATGTGATTATTGTACATGGCATCTCTGTATTAAAATATCTCATATATTCCATAAATAAATATATCTAGTATGTACCCACAAAAATTGAAAATAAAAGAACTGTGGACATTAAAATAAGAATAGAGTCAGTGGGTCAGTCTGCTTCTGGAGTGAAGTAAGTGCTGGGGAGATGTGGCCTGAATTGATGAAGAATGAATGAACTGGAAATCTGGATGAGTAAAGCAAGCATCAACATCTTCTGCCATCAGTTCAGACTGATTGGGGAAGGGAGGTGGGGAGGGGAGATAGCTCCCCACTCTGTTGTGTGGGGTCCTTCTCAGAGTGTCGGTGAGGCGGCCGCAGAGGGGCTGTCAAACAGACTCAAGGCAGGGATGAGAGCTCTCTGTGCAGGAGGAGTGGATGCACGACCTGCCTGGAAACACCAGAAAGACGAGAGACCTTAGTCAGGTCCTGATACCTGCCGCCTCAGTTCACAGGGCAACCAGTAAAGGAGATGGGGTAGAGAATTCATTTGTGAGCTATTTATCCAGAGATGTGTTTACTGATATTCTTTCATGTTTGTATTCATAGTTGATGTTACATATACATTTATGCATGACTGTTTTATGTTAAAGTATTTTTATATTTTAGTTAACCTATATCATTGTGGAATACAGTTGTTATTAGGCATAAACTTGCATATTCATTGAAGTTCTCGCTTTTATTTTAATCAAATTTACAATTGTCCATAATTGAAAGAGTCAAATATTTGCATAGGATTGCTTGAGAAAAATACATGCCTTCTCTGCTTCTTATCAATTTCTGCTTTTCTAGGGCGCAACCAACTGACCGGTGCCATGAAACTCGCACATGGGTAGACAAAGAAAAGGCAGTGGGAACAGCCATGTTGGGTGTACCTGGCTATTAGTATACCTGCCGGCATTCACATAAGCAAGCTTCCAGTTTGCTTGCAGCTTTTCAGGCTGCTTTCTGTTAGAAAAGAAATGGTTTTGGGACTGCTTTTTATTAAAGGAAAATTCCACCAAGAACTCTTTTATTCTGTCTAAAATAATTTCTTAATAACTTCTGTGTTATTCCCCTCAGGAGTGATAACCGTAACTGCTGTTAGGAGGTGTTGGACAACGATTATTTTTGGCTACTTTCTGCTGAGAAGGGGAGGTTTTCTGGGGGACAGCAGTTGGGGCTTCTCCTGATTTATTTAAGGGTCCTCAGAAGAATGGCATGACCATGTGTGGCTCTGTTTTCAGCAGCACTTGGAGTTTGATTGCTTCTAGGTGAAAGGAGATAAATTTTACAAAAGGGTTTAAAATATAGAGTTAGAATACCAGGATTAAGATTACTGTCATTAGTGAGGGTACTATACACTGTAATTATGACAGTAGAGTTTGACATGTTATTTTAATGGATTGTAACACCAGTTTGCCTCCACTAGATGGCACTGTACATTATTAGAAATCATATAAAAATAACATTTTATTTTGAGAAAAACATATTTTTCTGCTTGACTTGCCATTAGGTGATAACTTTAGGTTTACTCCATTTTTTATAACTTGCAATATGATTGGGAGACATACATCACTGGGTGGCTAAAATGCCTGCTTTGGTCCACATAAATCCACTTTAAAAAAAATTAAAGATTTTGTCCATCTTTTAACAAATCCATTTTCTTCTTTTATCTCTGCATTCAGTTAATCCTTCCACATCCTTTGTTTAGTATATCTTGAAACGTATCAATTCCAAATCTAGTAGCAATTCATGATACCTGCCATGACCTCAGTAGAGCTCTGTTCCTTTAGCACAAGGAATGTGTTCTTGATTCTGCTCTGGGTGATGTAAATCAATTTATTTTACTTAACTTGTTTGAGATGTTGCTCCTCATCTGTAAACTGTAAATGTGGACATGGCCTGAATTACTAAGTGGTTTTATTTCTTCATTTCCCTGATATTTGTTGTGCACCTACTGCAAGTGAAACACATGGCATGACATTGCTTCCTTGATCACACCACATCAAATGAGAAACTGAAGACGTTATAGCCAGGTGTATTGGCACGCACCTGTAGTCCTAGCTACTTGGGAGGCTGAGGCAGGAGAATCACTTCATCCCAGGAGTTTGAGGTTACAGTGAGGTGTGATATCACCATGGCCTTTCAGCCTGGACAACAGACCCTGTCTCTGAAAAAAAGTAAAGACAT
>CAUYQU010037150.1:0-69221 GCA_963574635.1 Cheracebus regulus
CAATCCTAAGCAAAAAAATAACTACCTAAATAAATAAAAAAGGTTGGAGGCATCATGCTACATGACTTCAAACTATACTACAAGGCTACAGTAATCAAAACAGCATGGTCCTGGTACCAAAACAGAGATATAGACCAATGGAACAGAGGCCTGAGAAATAATGCCACACATCTACAACCATCTGGTCTTTGAAAAACATGACAAAAACAAGCAACGAGGAAAGGAGTCCCTATTTAATAAATGGCGCTGGGAAAACTGGCTAGCCATATGCAGAAAGTTGAAACTGGATCCCTTCTTTACACCTTATACAAAAACTAACTCCAGATGGATTAAAGATTTAAACATAAGACCCAACACCATAAAAATCCTAGAAGAAAACCTAGGCAACACCATTCAGGATATAGGCATAGGCAAGGACTTCATGGCTAAAACACCAAAAGCACGGACAACAAAAGCCAAAATATGGATCTAATTATACTTAAGAACTTCTGCAAAGCAAAAGAAACCTATCATTACAGTGAACTGGCAACCAAGAGAATGGGAAAAAATTTTTTGCAATCTGTCCATCTGACAAAGGGCTAATATCCAGAATCTACAAATAATTTAAACAAATTTATAAGAAAAAAACAACCCCATCAAAAAGTGGGTGAAGGATATGAACAGACAATTCTCAAAAGAAGACATTGATGCAGCCCACAAATATATGAAAGAAAGGTCATCATCACTTGTTATTAGAGAAATGTAAATCAAGACCACAATGAGATACTGTCTCATGCCAGTTAGAATGGCGATCATTAAAAAATGAGGAGACAACAGATGCTAGAGAGAATGTGGAGAAATAGGAACATTTTACAATGTTGATGAGAGTGTAAATTAGTTCAACCATTGTGGAAGACAGTGTGGTTATTCCTCAAGGATCTAGAATAATAGAAATATTATTTGACATAGCAATCCCATTACTGGCTATATTTCCAAAGGATTATAAATTATTCTATTACAAAGACACATGCACAGGTATGTTTATTATGACACTGTTCACAATAGCAAAGAGTTGCAGCCAACCCAAATGCCCATCAATGATAGACTGGATAAAGAAAGCACACCATGGAATACTATGCAGCCATAAAGAAGGATGAGTTCATGTCCTTTGCAGGGACACGGATAAAGCTGGAAACCATCATTCTCAGCAAACTGACACAAGAACAGAAAACCAAACACCACATGTTCTCACTCACAAGTGGGTATTGAACAATGAGAACACATGGACACAGAGTGAACATCATACACCAAGACCTGTCAGGGGGCTGGGGGAATAGGGTAAGGATAGCAGGAGGTGTGGAGATTGGGGAGGGATAGTATTAGGAGAAATGCCTAATGTAGATGACGGGGTGATGGATGCAGCAAACCACCATGGCACGGGTATACCTATTTAACAAACCTTCATGTTCTGCACATGTACCCAAGAACTTAAAGTATAATTAAAGAAAGGGAAAAAAGGAAAATTAAATGATGTTAATAGTCATATAAAGAAAAGCCTCCCTTATGCTTGAGTGCTCTAGTCCCCTTTATGGAATATATATATATATATATATATATATATATATATTTAAATTAAAGTGAAGACTTAAATTAACTTGGTTTGTAAACCAAGCTTATTTCAGTTAGAATAAGATCTGAGGGTATTCCTTACATGCATGTATAGAACTGTTTTTATTATTTTTTAACTTTTGTAGAAGATTCCATGATGTAATTTGTCAAATCAGGAGTTTTTCCACGGATATTTAGGTTGGTTTGATCTATTTCTAAATGAATAGTTCTTGTAATGACACATTTTCAGGAGCTGGAATTGCAGAACCCATTCCTGGCAGGAGTCTTCTTCTGGTGAACTGTTTCTCCCCTGGACTCCAACAACTTTCATTCCAAGAGGCTTAAGGAAGTCCTACATCCCAGTGTGTCATGCCACTCTTTGAACCCCACTCTTCATCACTGTTCAAATGCAGAAATCTTTCCATCCTCTCCTCTACCTCTGAAACTCGGGAAATCGCTCAAATATCCTACTCTTTCTCTAAATATTACCTTCATTGTCTTGTTCAACTCAAAATCTTATTCTGCCCTGAAGCCACTTCTCTTACAGCCTCTCGGGTGAGATATTCTCTTCCTTTGTAGTCTTGGTCATATCACGAGTCCTGGAGTGGAGCAGACACCCCATCTGCCCTTCATTTTGGCTGCCAGAATAGTGCCTTTCTTCTTGTTAAAGGCTCTCAGTTTGGAATCTCAGGTGAACAGAATTAATCCACCCTCTCAAAAACCCTGATTCAAATTTGAGCTATAATCTATAAACTTTTTGTACATGACTTTCATTATAGTATTTGCTCTGTTCTAATTCACCATAACTTAAATAATTATCATTTGTCCTCTGCCTTTACCTCAAACCATTTTCCCATCATTGCTTTGAATAATAATTTAATCTCCACTTTTGACAATGGAGTTCAACTTGTTTAAACTGAAATACATAATCACAACAGCTGATTTTCTTTAAATGTATGATTGGGTTTTGTGGAACATTCAGTGTTGGCAAACACTTGTATATTTTCCAGATGTAGCTATGCTCATATTTTATTTCTTAAAAGTTTCCCTTGATACTACCAACACATCTTTTTCTGCCTTTATTCTCATCTGAATATTTCCCTTTCTGGTTCACTGAAAAATTAGGAAGAATTGGGTCCTATTTCCACAAGTTCAAACCATCACTTCTACCAACTTATCTGATTCTCTACCTACAAAAATCTCTGCCAATCTCCCCATTACAGCAAACTCCACATGTAAAAATAAAATTCACTTCCTTCCATCCTCCCTTGAATGCACTCCACACCAATCATAGTTTTCCCCATCAAAACGCTGAAGCTATGCTTATTAAGGTCATAGTGACATCAGTGTTGCTAAATCCAGTATCAATTTTGATATTACCACAGACAATATTTTAAGTATTCTCTCTTTAAATTGCTGCCATGTCACCATCCTTTTCTGGTGTCTTTCCTACAGCGCTTTCCCTTTTCTTAGTCTTCTCCTTCATGTCATCTCTGACACCTCTTAATGTCAAAATTCACCTTTTATCATTTCATACATCCTTATACTTTAAATATAATCTGAAAGCTAATGGCCCCTAGATTAATATCTCAGTCTTAACCTCTTCTCTGATCCTCATGCTTCCATTATGCAATTGACATCTCCTCTTGATGACCTTAAAATGAACAGCGAACTGACTCCTCAACTTTAAATGAACAGCGAACTGACTCCACGTTGCATCACACTGCAAACCCGATTTGCAGTAAATGATCTTTAATATTCTGGTCACTCATGCCAGCAACTCTGTCATCTACAATTCCTCTCTTATATCCTGCAACATTCTCATCAGTATATATTGTTGGCATTACATTAAAAAATATGCCCAAGCAACCATCTTTTCTGACCTGAATTATTGCAATAGTCTCCTAACTCATCTTACTCCACATCTGTTCTTATTACTCTGTAGTTATTCTCAGCCAGAGTCAGTTTATAAGCCAAAACCTAAATACAATCATGGCACTCATCTTCTCAAATTTTTACAATGGCTTTCCACCTCAGAGTAAATGTCAGTCTTTACAATAATGTACAAAACTCTGCATGATATGTGTTTTCTCTCCCTTTGTCTACCTCCTCTCCTTATTTTCCCTTTTATTTTCCAAAATATACTGTGATTCTTGTTTTCCCTAAAAGAATTTTAGAGGTCTATAATCGGAAACTTTGCCCAGCCTGCCTTTAGAACTGAATCTTTCCTTCCCCATGTCCATGTGGAATATTTGCTTCCTTCTTCCAGATCGCTAACCAAAAGTCACCCTCACAGTGACAACCTTCTTACCCCAGCACTTGCCAGTAGTACTTATAGTTAGTACTTACTACCCGCTGATGAAGTATATGTTTGACCTTAAACATTTGATACATTAAACCAAAGTACTAATTTGATTATCACCCATCTCCCATCCCTGGAATGGCATGTAATTGAAATTTGGCTTGCTTGCTATTTTTTTTCTGATGTAATTTCCTGACTTGGAATGTGTTTGGAAAAAAGGGGTACTCTGAAATGCCTATTGACTGAGTGCATCTGCCAGATATTGTCAGATTGCCTTCCAAAGTTGTTGTTCAATATGCAAATCTCACTGTGTGAAAGTGTGTTTTCACATCACATTCACCAATAGTTTGCATTACAAAACTTTTTGCTTTTATTTTGGAAATTGCTAGGTGGAAACACCTGCCACATTATTACTTTAAATTGCATTTTATTAAATTATGAGGTATGTTTAGCACATTTCAGTGTGTGTGTGTGTTTAATGCTGGTAGTTACATGCCCATTTATTTTGTCCACTTTAGATAAATTTTTGTTCCTTTCCTTATCAGTTTTTTAAAGATTATAAATATGTTTAGGAACTTGTCATTTGGCTTTGGGTTGTATTGTTCATATTTTCCCACCTTTATTTTTTTATCTATGAACATTATTTTTTATTATCCTGTACTGACATTTATCCATCTTGTTTTTGATCCTTTGAATTTGTGACATGCTTTAAAAAGTGAAAAGGAGTTCTTTAAATTCAAGGTTTCATTTTTTTTTATTTTGTTGTTGTTGAGACAGAGTCAAGCATTCTCCTACCTCAGCCTTCTAAGTAGCTGAGACTATAGGCACCCACCACCATGCCTAGCTAATTTTTGTATTTTTAGTAGAGACAAGGTTTCACCATATTGGCCAGGCTGGTCTTGAACTCCTGACCTTATGATCCATCTGCCTCATCCTCCCAAAGTGCTGGGATCACAGGTGTGAGCCACCGCACCCAGCCTCAAGTCTTAACAGAGATAAGAAAAGGTTTACTTGAGAATACACACAAATGTGTTGTGCTAAGCTATATTCAGTTAACTTGACAATAAAGTTAAGATTAATATCAATAGGCAATTTGCAAAGAAGTAATTATAATCTCTCTTCACTACAAGATTTGATAAGCCTATACATACAGGCCTAAATGTCAATATTGCTGCTTTTTAAATTCTTTTTTCATTTTTTGGATTCTAATGACTTTTCTAATAATTTTCTACATTTTTCATACTGTTGCATCTACTACATTTCTTTTCTTGTGTGATAATGAATAAAATAATTAGAGAAATTCTATCATTTAATTTGTATTGATTGGAATATAGTTTTCATATAGTTGTAATAAATATGTTAAATATGTCATAGGAATCTAAATTGTGGACAATTTAGGAATTTGTCTACCTGCTTTTGTATTTCACACTCTTAAGTATCTGCACTGTTTGTCTACTGTGTAATCTTTTTCACTCTGCCTTTTGGCAATGTGAATACCTGTGGCGACTATCATGGACATGAAGCGGGAAAAATACTAGGTTGAACATCACTGTAAATTCTTACATTCAATATCAGATGCCTTTCTAAAAATTTGTGTTCAGTAATATAAATATTATACAGATGAGAAAAATATTTTAAGTGATTTATCCCATATTATAATGTGAGGTCATTTTTAAGTGGTGAAACAACACAGAAACTGCTGCCTCATTATTTTTGGAAAAAAATAATTATTCTAGTATTTTATGTTATTTGGGCCAATATGCATGAAAATACATTGATTGATTCCCTGTATTTGAAAGTAGATGAAAAATTCATTTTCTTCCACTTGGATCATAATAAAATACACTGAGACCTATAGGATCACCAGGAGGCAGCCATGCAAGAAACTGCATTTAAACTTTCCAAACAGAAAAAGAAACTACATTAGATCTGAGAGGGAATGCATTTGACATAATGAAGCAAAGATGAAGGCCAGTGAGCCAGGAGAAGAGTAAATGAGGTGTATATAGGGGAGGAGAGAGAAAACAGGGATTGTTACAAGAGGTTAGAGAAGTAGACAGAAGCCGGAGGTACGCATTGCCTTTTTTTCAATCACATCTTTATTTACTTGATTTATAGCTATTAAACACACTTAATAATTTTGTTTTTTTTTTATTATGACAGCAGCTATATAAATAGAATCTCCAAAGGTGGTGGAATGGGGTGAGATGGATGACCTATGAAAATATTCTTAAGGTCTAGATTTGAATCAACCTAATTACAAATACAGATGAATGCTACATAGTTAATAAATATAATCCTTACATTCTGATTACTGTTTGGAGGTTAATGAGTAAGTAACTGTATCTGTTTGATATAAGCATGTCATCAATACTGCTGGAGGATTTTAAAAATATTTCATGGAGCAGTAAAAGTGAATAATAATTGACAGAAGGATTTACTAATATATTTCTGATAAATTACATTTCTTAGCAAAGGAAAGACTTGCTTTGTTGTATCACTTTGAATTTTTTTTATTAAAAAATAGGCTTTTATTATGAAAAACATGGTACTCTCACTTAGGGACTTTTCGTAACTTCTTAATTTTAGTATTAATTTAAATGACTCCACTGTCTTACTACATTAAGAAGAAGGAAATAAATGAGTCACCTTGTTCCAAAATATGAAAAAGTGACATCTTTGATATTATTAGTCTCTGCATTGTGTGAGAGAAGCCGATTTTATGTGCTGGTGCAAAGCCCATGGCTCATAAACTCAACAGAGGTGAGTGAGTTATGACAGTCTTGGAAATACATTAATGAAATTCTGCAAACATCAGTATGGTACATTAGTCTTCATCACATTTGGCTTTATTAAACACACAGATAGATGGGAAGCTGTCATGTATGCCAATTGTTTTGCTTTTTCAAAATGATCTAAGGAAATATAAAAGCGCTATTTTTTTAAAAAGCTATTTTAACATCATGTGTGAATGATAGCATTTCATAGTTTGATGATTTAAAGAATGAGACAGTTTAGGATTTTGTCATCGTCATGATTTAACATTCATCAAAGACCTTTAATATGCTGAACACCAAAGTGAGGAGAAAAGGACACTGCAAAGACACAGTCCCTGCCCTTAATTTATGTTTATTCATTTTCTCTAAAGACTGAAGAAAACATAATGTTAGCTTCATAGTACACGTTTTGAAAGCTAAAGCTGTTTATCAAAATCAATGGGGCTTAGGCCATTGGAAAGGACTAAGTTGATCTGTTCATTTCAAGACAAAATAGGCATTAACATGGAAGTTATACCAACTAACAGAAATTCAAATGTTAAACTCATTGAATGAGATATTTCTAAATATACCTAATTGTATTTTTAACACTTTTGAATAGGAATGAAAAACGTAATTTAGAATCAGGATTTTTAAAATTTTATTTTTACTTTGGGCCATAATAGATTATATGATTAATTTAGAATTTGAAACAGGAAAGTGGCAGTTATTTCAAAATGTGTTGTAATACATACTTCAGCTCTCTGGGACATTCCTTTAATATAGCCTATATATTATTGCCAGAGTAAACTATTTCAACACCAACACCAAGCTCATCTTTCTTTTCAAATACGGCTTCCATAATTCTCTTGTGCGTATTCTCTCCTGCAGTGTAATTTATACAGATAATAGATATAATAGATTTTAAAATGAAGATTAAAATCTAAATTATGTGTGTATATATGTCTAGGTATATACATATATATGTGTGTATATGTATCTCTTTGCCTATAATTGCTTTCTATATGGCAAGAAAAAGATTATGTTGCATTTCTGATGCATGTACAAGATCCTCAGGATAAGACTCTTTTCTTTCAGTTGCTGTTTAATTTTTGTGATTATGATTATTATTATGACTGTTATTGCTGAGTTTTCATATTTTTTATCCCTGGTCATAATGCTGTACTATCTATTCTCTAAGCACTCAATGTTATTAGCTGTGTATATATACGTATATACACACATATACACACACACATATACACATATATGTATATATACGTACACACATATACACACACTCATACATACATATACACAAATATTGTATGAATAGTAAGAAGCTTTTTAAACATTTGAAGCTTAAAAATTAATATGCATTAAGTATATTAAATGTAATAAAAATTATTCCAATGCTATATTTACATTTTTCATGTTTCACTGTATTAATTATTTAAATATATGATACATTTAGAAATTCATTGGCAGTATTCTTGTAATATTTTGAAGTCTTCCAGATTTCTGACATTGGCTTGAGGGATGTATAGATATGTCTACTAATGTGAAGAAATTAGAGTGTGAATTATTTTTTATCTATTTAAAAATTATTTATCAATAATCAGGTAGTTGAACATTAGTATTGTTAAGGGAAATGTAAATGTCACCAATAATGTGGCAGTATCATTTGAAAATCAAACTTTAAAAATTTTGATATTTGACAAACTTTCTAAAATCAGATTACATTTTCTGACATAATTAATCTTTCAGATATTAGGTCCCCTAAAGTCCAATAATAACATATTTGGCTTATTTGGTATATTCATACAGGAAGCATTGTCAAATATGAAATGGTGTTTGGCTTTCTTTGGGCTGTATTTATATAAACATGTTATTAGTACGTGCTCCAAAATTATGGGAAACTTCTGTAATTCCAATGTGATTTAGCCTATGTTATAAGTAACTATAATTGCTATGTAAAATTAGGGTATGCCACAAAATACCAAATTCCTGGTAAATTATAGCTTTAATGTGACTATGCTAAGACTTTTGTCCCCCACAGACAATTTTGTCTTTCTTTGATCTTTCTTAAAAGGTAGTTTTTAATAAGAGATAGGAATCTGATGGAGTATTCTTGAATGCAGCTCTCTGATAACTTTCAAAATGGTGTTACTGGAATAGAAGGAAAAAAAAACTTCTAGGGCTGTTATGGAGAGCTGATGTATTAAGTGTTGCTAATTCTTTTGTGTTCAGAGTTAAAAAAAAAAAAAAAACTTCGTTCCTTTGAGCTATTTACATATTTTAACAAGTAAGCAAAGTCTCCTGGAAGATAAATTTGGAGCATATTGCTTTCCCTGTACTTTATTTCTCCCATATTTAGAAACTATTTAGGAGTATTCTCAACTTATGGCAGTATAGTTATTAGCATAAGTGCAATAAGAATTCATTTTCATTCATAACAGGACGCAACTGGAGAATCTTTTTTTTTTTTGAACCAAGGTTTTGACTGGTATGGCATGCTTTCTTTAAAGAATCAAAGTTGACTTACAGAGCCAATAAAAACCCCTTGAAATCTGGCCTTATACCTTGTCTACCCAGTCCCTGTACAAGGTTCCTGACCTGTGATAACTAAAGAATGTCACTTTCTTATAGGCCCAGGAGCCCCAAATTATCTTGGGACCTCAAGGTGAGGAATTCGCAGGTATCTGCAGTCAGAGATAAATTCATGGTTGGGCTTCAAGGCTTTAAAAAGTACAGTCTGAGATTCTTTATGGAGCAAAGTTTTAGCAAAGCCAATATTAAAAAGAACCTAGATGGTAAATAATTATTCCTACTGCGTTTCATGCAAATAATCAGGCAGAGCACAATAATACTAAAACATATTTAACCAGTAAATTTGACCTACTATGATTTATTTTGAATAAAAATGACAACTGGGGAGCCTGGCTAATTTTTTGTATTTTAGTAGAGACGAGGTTTCACCATGGCCACCTTGATAGCCTGACCTCACGATCCGTTGTCTCAGCCTCCCAGAGTGCTAGAATTACAGGCATGAGCCACTGCGCTGGGCCTAATTTTGTATTTTTAACAACAATATACAAAGGTTCTAATTTATCCACACCCTTATCGACACTTCTTTTGTTTTTAATATTAGTTATCCTGACAGGAAGAGTGTTCTCTTTACACTCTGCTTAAACTACCACTCATCGCCCACAAATTCAGAACATCACCACATTATACAAGATAAACTGTAAAATCATACATAGGATAAAGAGGTTCATAAGCTAAAGGGATACATGGGGCTGGCGCAGTGGCTCACACCTATAATCCCAGCACTTTGGGAGGCCAAGGTGGGCAAATCACAAGATCAGGAGTTCGAGATCAGCTGCCCAACTTGGTGAAACCCTGTCTCTACTAAAAACACAAAAATTAGCTGGGCATGGTGGTGCAAGCCTTGTAATGCCAGCTACTCAGGAGGCTGAGGCAGAAGAATCACTTGAACCCAGGAGACAGAGGTTGCAGTGAGCCGAGATCATGCCACTTCATGCCACTGCACTCCAGCCTGCGTGACAGAGCTGTGTTTTTTTTATGTCTCACAAAAAAAAGTTGGGGGGGGGGGATACATGTTTTGCTATTATGTCTATAAATAAAATAGGGAAGTGTGTAAAAATGTATTCCTATGGTGCTAGGCAAGAGAATGAGAAACATAAGTCTATATATTGAATTTAGAAATACGAGTTTACTGGAGATTATAAATTTAGTATCTTATACCAAACATGGTAGTAGTCTCTTGCCCAGCAAGGATTGTTAGTAACCCAAATAAATGGGGCTCCATACTATGTAAACTTGGATGCCAGGAATCTTTTGATATAATATAGAGGTGAGATGCCAAGTCTATTCATGACAGAAACGTTGGAATGGATTTATATTGCTTACTATGCTCAGCCACCACTTAGGTAAGTTCCTGGATGAGGCAAGAAATTAATCATTTTAACAGGCATTGAGAAATTATTTTAGAGAAAGGAAGCAAGCATCTTTTAAAAATATTATTTTGCTAGCAACTTGGATATTGAATTCTGCCAGTGAAACATTCTGATTTCAGTGTGAATAATAAGATGATAGTGAGGCAGAATTCTAGTATCAATACTAAACTCCAGAGGTAACCTTCACAGTTACTAAGGTCTTGACTATAATCAGAATAGAATAATCTCCAGGATGGCATAGTAGTAATTAATTAACTATGGTTTCCTGCAACAAATATAATTAGGTATAAATTGCATCATTATAGACCTAGGTTTTGATAATTTCAAAAGTCCATACTCATAGGCCTGGTTAACAGTGCTGTGAGTTGAGGCATTGCAGTCTCTATCCCTGACTCAACTTTTAGTCTAAATCCATCCACATCATTTATGGGTCCATAGGGTTCCCCAGAGTAAGAACTACACTAGAACATCACAAGCACCTTTAATGAGTGACCATTTAACTTTTCCTGACATATCAGTTACCTCTCCACTTACAAGGTAACTTTATACTTGGTAAAGTAAGTTAATCCCAATTCATCATGTGTAATTGCACAAGTTTTCTGTGTTATATTCAGGAATAGAACTTGGAATGACACTGTTATCATGGTGGTGGCTTATGGGTTTCAGGTTACAAATATGTTTGCCCATGTATATCTCAGTAGAACTTCACTGAGTAGGGAAATATATACTGGGACTATTTTCTTGAGCGGACAATTGGAGTAAATATATTTTAGAAATTGTAAGAATCACCACATTTCACTTCCTGCTCCAAGGAGTCAACTCTATTAAGGAAGAGCCAAATGAAATAAAGAACTTTCCACTCCTCTCCAAATTAGAAATCCCAAAGCATTATGGCATCTCTGGGGTGATTTTAAGATTTACTTGATCAACAGAGACCTGAAAAAAATGCAAAATTATTTATTTTTGTCATAAACCATTTAACAATTCTGTTTACCTTATAAAGAAAATGTTGGGATTTGGAGAAAATAGAATAACTGAAGATAATTGAGAGCTTAGTTAAATGGTAATATGATTGCTGCAGTTGTTTTATATATTCTATCTCTTATTATGGCAAAGCAGCCCAGCTCTTGTACCTAGTGTGTAGCTATTCATCTCTCAAAAGTTTTCTATTTCATTCTAAGGAGTAGAAAATATCAGAAGCAATTTACCTTTTCCTGACAAAGATGAAAGTTCATATTCACAATCTTGCCTCAGAGTTTATTTAATTTCTAAGCCTATGCTATAAACATTGATCATTACATGCTCCCCCAGGCCATGGTTTTTATGTGCCACTTTGAAAACATACCATTAGTTCTTGGAAAAGAAAAGGTAGTGGATATTTTAGCAGTGCTAGAAAGATAGATGTGTAACCGAGGAAAATGGATTTATCTCATTAAAATAAAGGCATCGTTCATCTTATTTAAATTTTCTGAGTATCTTGCCCTGGGAAATACTTGTATATTGTGCACAGATTTGAATAAATTTGCTCTAAATTGTAACCAATATCATGATAAAAAGAAACTGTTGGTACAGCTTCCTTTAATGCTTACAGACTTGAAGGTCTATGATCTATGAGTGAGGGAGAGTGACAGCTCCTTTCATCCTTGTAAGAGTAGTGGGAAGAGGAAAAATTCACTATAGATGAGGAACATGGAAAATGTGCAAATTTTAATAAGTTTTACTGGTTGTCTAGGACACAGCATGACAGAGAAGAATCCCAAGTTTCACAGGCACAGAATGCATCTGATTGCACCTTCAAACACTTATCCATGGGACTTGATTGAGTATACAATGGCTTGGAGTCTGTGTGGGAAGCTAAACATCCTCCTCTGCTGCTGAAACATGGCATTTTCCCAAGTGCACTACGGCTACTTTCTGAAGTCCAAGGTATGGGAAAGAGAGCAGAGAAGAAACGCTGGAGATACGGAATACTGAGGATGGGACTGAAGAGAAAAAAGAGCATTCCAGAAAACTCAAAAATTGTCATACCGTCTATGAAACGGAGAAATTTCCCAAAATGTGCAAAACCTGCATTTCTGCTATGACACCTAAAGAGAAATTCAGAATTTCACTAGTCCTTAGGCTTCAAGCTCTGGTGAAATCAGAGTCCTGTACCTGTCCTCAAAATGCCTGATACCAGTTGAGCCCAAAATAAATAAAACTGCCATAAAAGCTAGATGTAGTTTACCTACAGTTTAGATTGATTCTACCCTCTGACACTAGTGACAGGAAAAAAGAAAATGTGTGTTCTTCACAGGAGCCCAGTTTCCAAAAATATAATGGAAAATGATACACTTCATAGCTAACGGGACCCTCTGTAGGGTTGTGAGGGCTCTATTTGTGTTAAGCATTTCTAGTTCAGCTTTGTTAAACCAAGATAATAATGACAAAGTGAATCACTAAACTATGTGGACACCATGTGAAATGAACTAAAATCATAATTTCCTTTTTAAAATTTTTCTTCTTTAGCCCTCTACTTTAACTAGAGGACCTGGCATCCCCTATAAGAAACCCATAACAAGTAGACCTCAAATATTCTTTTACTCACCTTTCCCAATACACAGTTACCCTGGAGAGTGACCAATTTGAGGAAATATTTGAGTGAGGAACATTCATTTCATATTGCTGTAGTATCATTACACAGTATTTCCTCAAGGGGACCTGAGTTTCACTATCAGTGAATGAGTGCTATTCTACCAACAGACTAAAGTCAAAATTATTTGAAAAACCATTGTTTTTTCATTGCAACAGTGGACATCATCTCAGTTTCCTTTTATTTTTCAGATTATACAAACCAAGCAACACTGTATGTAGCCTGTTATCCAGGTACTTTGCACCTAGGAAATAATGATCTGTTTCATTAGCTTGGATTCCGGTGCATCAAACACCTTCATAATCTCTCTTCTTCTACCCATTGTAATAATTATGCATACTTCACTCTGACATGTAAGTGCCATTTCTTGTATCTTGCCATTCTGAAATTCTGTGATCTATTCATTTTACAGAGCCCATGTTCTTGCAGCAATGTCTTCTGTTTTTACCGAGCTCCATAAATTAAAAAAAAAAAAGACAACCAAAAAACCAAACAGCCCAAAACAACCATTACAAGTTATCCAGAATACTGAGTGACTTTTCTCCAGTACACTTCTTACTGCCTTAGGGGATGGAAACCTTCTGGCCATTCTTGGAAATATAATTGCATACCGGTTTTTCTAAGGACAAATATCAATTAAAAATAAGAGCCTTAATTCTCAGGAAAGATAATTTCCTCCCCTCATTTTTGAGTAATTTAGAAAATGTGTAATTATAAGTACTTTCTCCTCCTTTGAAATACATATAACTCCTTTTCAAACCTAGATAGGCCTTTTAGCTTTAGAGCCTAGGAATGTCTTTCTCAAGGACCTGGGGGCCATCTCTTTGAAATATAAACATCAAGGAAGAAGGACCCCTATGTTTCAGTTTCTGTAGAAAAGTAGGAGTCTAATGTTTGCTGGACTCTGCTTCAAGCTGCAAAATTTCCTCCTGTTAAAAAGCTGTAAGTTTTTCTCTCCTCTGGATGAAGCCACTTAGCTAATCACAGATGATCACCCAAATTCCCAGGTCAAGTTAAGATAGATTATATGTGACAAATGGTGTTGTGAAGTCCTCTTACTTGAAGATGAATTATAGTTTATAACATGTATGTAGTGGATTGCATCTGCTTAGCTAAATAAAAAATGTGAGGGTATTTTTTCTGTTCTTGCCATCTTTTACTAGATTCACTGTGATACACATTGTATTACATTTTATTTCTTATTCAATAGTAAATGTATTATTTCTCTACTACCTTTGTGGAAAGGATATCTGTATTGGAAAAATATTCTGTGTTTATATTTATCTAACAATTCTCAGGATATATTTTATAAATACATTCTAACTATTCCTATCACCGTAAGTCTTCCCATTAATGGTTAACACTCTAACAAAAAAGTTCTAACATCTGCACTCAATTTATTTTAAGTTATTGTTAATTTGAAAATTGAAGATACCTTCCTAATAAAAAAAAGAGCTTGAACTCTAGGTACCCTAGTCAAGTATTAAGTCATGTGTTACGGTTAAACATACCGACATTAATGAATTCTCTTTACCCAGATTTGTATTCTGTATTTCCTTCTTTGCACAGCACCTTGAGAACCACCCTTACACATGGTATCTTGTTTGCTAGAGCACAGTATGACCAGGTATTGAAGATCTATCAGCAAATGGGAATGTTTGTGCTGGTGTAACCTTGTGCTTCTCAGCCTGACCATACAGAAACATGGCTTCCCAGCCTAAAGATGGATAAAAAGCATTTGGGGCTAGTCTAGAAAGAAATAAGCATTGCCTTGTCAAAGACTCACTTAACACGGGTGCATTTTATAGTCTTGGCTAGTGAAAATGATCACTTCTCCTTTCTAAAAAACTTAACACCATGAAGAGGATCAAGTTTTTCAAGTGCAGCTACCTATATTTTTCCTCCTCAAGTCTCAGATGCCTTCTCTTTTAATCACTCCTTTATTGTATAATAGAAGACTATTCAGTAATGCACATGTAGGATTTTCTTTGAAGCTTTGCCAAGACTAGAAGCACATTTTTTTCAGCACTGTCAATCATGTGACTACAAGGGATAAGTCTAATTTAAAGCTGCTATGGAGGTCTTCTGGATTGAAGTCATCCACTGCATTGGCAAAAACTGCCCTAAGGCTATTAGGTTATTTTTATAAGATATCCAGTCATCTCTATCCTACTTCACAATAGTAACTATGTTTATTTTTGCCCATACTGATTAAACATTACATTAACTGCCCAATAATTTACCCTCTACATCTATTAATTTCATCTTAATTAATAACTGAGTAATCTTACGTAATTGTGATGTGTCAGTTTCCAGAAGCTATTATCATTTCAAAGTCATATTACTGGATTCATTGTTGTCTTAAGTCAGGTGGGTAATCCAATTCTGAAATCTCATTTCAAAAGCTTACTTTCTGAAACAATATCTGCCAGCAACGTTCCGAGCCTTAGTTACTAAAAAGACAAATCTTACACATGGAATAAATGTCAATTCTTTGACTCTTACAACCCTACTGCAATTAGAATAAGACAATAGGGATGTGATATGGGTAAAACTGGGAAGGACTGCATGGAAGCGTTACTCTCCTGGCTACTGCTTTACGATGAGCCCTAAAATATCTAGCAGTTTGTCTAGCGGATACATTTATAGGCTCATGAAGTCTGGCTCCATGGACAGTCTGAAGTTGTCCAATGAAAGGATAATAGCAGGTATAATTTACTTGCATATTACCCTCTTATTTCCTGTTTGATTTCATTCACAGCAGAACAGCTTCAAAGCCTAAGGCTGATCGGCCCATAGCTGGTGGCTCTGGTTTAACCAATTGATTTTATGCAAGAACACGGCCTCCTACACCCCTGGGCAGGGATCTGATTTCTAGGGTGGCTGCCTTATAGATCAGCTAATGTAAACATAAGTGCATGGGAATGCGGAGGCCAGGGATGGGATGGATATGTTGTTAACTTTTTGAATAGATATCTATAGGTACTGATGGACAGAAAACCATGCATGTTTCCGTAAATGTTAATGATAAAATTATTTATATGATCAAAAATAAAGCTAGATCATTTCCAGATATTTTTTGAAGTCAATTAAAAATTTACTGAAAACATACTATAAAACAGTTTAAAGGGAAGTTCAGGAGAATAGTTTCACATGCTTGGTAGAAGAAGGTATTACTTTAACAACAATAAAAAAGTTCAAATGGGTAACACAAACATTTAAAATAAAACTTTAACTTGTATTTAAGGACATTTGTTGACAAAGAGAAGAAATAAAATGTGTGAAAAGAAAGACACAAACTTGGGGAAGATATACAGAAGACATGTAGGTCACAATAATAGCAACAGGCCGGGTGTGGTGGCTCACATCTGTAATCCTGGCACTTGGGAGGCCAAGGCAGATGGAACATGACGTCAAGAGATGGAGACCGATATACCTGGGAACAAATGCACATTCACCTTTATTTCCCTCCTTTCCTCATTTACACACTTAAATGCTAACCTATTAGGGAAACCTAACACTAATCAATTGGCAAATATGTATTAAGTATCTACATGTGTTCAACATTATTGTATTCCTTGGGAATAGAAGAAACTGGGTTTTCTTCCTTTAAGGAGTTTGCAAGCTCCTGCATGGGAACCAAGTAGAGAACAGCACTCCAGGGACTGTTAAGTTCCGTTAGATGGCACCAACTGCCACAGAATTTCAGTTGAGAGGGAGTCAGCAGGTGAAGCAATAGAGTGGCAGATAGCCTAAGGCTTGTCAAATTGCTGCAAAATTCAGAAGGAAGATTACAGGTGAGATGGATAGCACGGTCTCAGACACAACCGTGGAGAGTCACGGAGAGACAAAATCAGCGTATCCAGTCATGGAAAATGAGGAGGAAGATGGCACCCTGGAGCGGGAACATTGGAAAAATAAGACTGAGTTTGTGCTGTCAGTGGTTGGGGAGATCATTGGCTTAGGCAACGTCTGGAGGTTTCCCTATCTCTGCTCCAAAAATGGTGGAGGTGCCTTCTTCATCCCCTCCCTCATCTTCCTCTTTACTTGCGGAATTCCCATATTTGTTTTGGAGATGGCATTGGGGCAGTACACTAGGCAGGGAAGCATCACAGCCTGGAGGAACATCTGGCCCATCTTTGAGGGCATTGGCTATGCCTCCATGGTGATCGTCGTCCTCCACAATGTCTACTACATCATTGTGCTGGCCAGGGCACTGTTTTACCTGTTTAATAGTTTTAACTTCAGCCTGTCCTGCGGCAGCTGCTACTGCATCAGGAAGGGAATCAAGTCCACAGGCAGGTGGTGTACTTCACAGCCATATTTCCTTACTTCGTGCTGGTGGTCCTGTTAATTCGAGGGGTGACGCTGCCCGGGGCAGCCCAAGGAATTCAGTTTTACCTGTACCCAAACTTCACGCATCTGTGGGATCCCCAGGTGTGGATGGATGCAGGCACCCAGATCTTCTCCTCCTTCACCATCTGTCTTGGGTGCCTGACAGCCCCAGGCAGCTACAACAAATACCGCAACAACTGCTACAGGGACTGCATTGCCGTCTGCTTCCTTAACAGCGGCACCAGCTTTGTGGCCGGGTTTGCCATCTTCTCCATCCTGGGCTTCATGTCGCAGGAGGAGGGGGGGGGGCCCATTTCTGAGGTGGCCGAGTCAGGCCCTGGTCTGGCTCTCATCGTCTACCCGCAGGCTGTGGTGACACTGCCATTCTCTCATCTATGGGCCTCCTGCTTTTGTCTTATGGTCATTTTCCTGGGACTGGATAGCCAGTTTGTGTGTATAGAAAGCCTGGTGACTGCGCTGGTGGACATGTACCCCAGCATGTTTTGCAAGAGGAACCGGAGAGAAGTCCTCATCCTTGCAGTGTCTGTCGTCTCCTTCCTTGTGGGGCAGCTCATGCTAACAGAGGGTGGCATGTACGTGTTCCAGATCTTTGATTACTATGCCACCAGCAGCATGTGCCTCCTGTTTGTGACCATCTTTGAGTCCTTCTGTGTGGCTTGGGTTTACGGAGCCAGGCGCTTCTACGACAACATTGAAGACATGATTGGGTAGAGGCTGAGGCCGCTTATCAAATATTGTTGGCTCTTCGTCACACCAGCTGTGTGCACAACCACCTTCCTCTTCTCTCTGATAAATTGCACTTCACTGAAATATAAAAAGTACTCGTACCCGTGGTGGAGTGATGCCCTGGGCTGGCTCCTGGCTCTGTCTTCTATGGTCTGCATTCTCGCCTGGATCCTCTACGGACTCTGTCCCATCGAGGGCTTCTTCAGAGAGAGAATCCTTCAGCTTGCATGCCCAGCTGAGGACCTTACCCCAGAGGAACCCAGCAGGACCCTCGGCTCCCACCACCTCCAGGACCCCTCAAACTCACAGAGCTAGAGTCTCACTGCTAAGGGGCAGGCCCTCGGATGGTGCCTGTGAGCCTGGCCATGGGGATGGCTACAGAGGGGACAGTGCAGAAGAAGTCCCTGTGCTTCCTTGCAGCTCACCTGGAGCAAATAATGCAGAAGTCCCTATGCTTCCTTGCAGCTCAACTGGAGTGGATAAGACAACAGGGGTATCTTGGAATCCACCTGCTGAGCTGGGCGCCTCCCACTCCAACATTTCACATTCGTTTGAATGAATGTGAAAGTTCAATGCCAAGCGTGTCCCTCTGAGACCCTTGGGAGGCCGGGTGGGGGCTGGCGGGTGGGGCGAGATTGTTCCTGGCTTTGAGCCTTCTCACTCTTTATTTCATTAAATACACATTCTTCCCATTGAAAAAAAAAAAAAGAGAGAGAGATGGAGACCATCCTGGCCAACATGGTGAAACCTCATCTCTACTAAAAATATAAAAATTAGCTGAGCATGGTAGCGCACGCCTATAGTCTCAGCCACTCGGGAGGCTGAGGCAGGAGAATCACTTGAACCCAGGAGACAGAGGTTGCAGTGAGCCAAGATCACACCACTGCACTCCAGCCTGGTGACAGAGTGAGACTCCATCTTAAAGAAATAAAATGAAATAAAATAAAAATAGCAGTAGATTGTGTATGACACCCTGAAGAATAAAATAGAAAAAGGCAAACAAATATATAAGTAAACAGACAAAGGCCTGGGCTGTTATTTGAAGAAATAAGAATCATGTTGGTATATTAGCAGCTAGTAGTAATCTATGTAATTATTAGTAATTAAACTGAAATAATATATAATTTAATACTGAAAAATGTGGCAAAAAGGTAGGAGCATGAAAATATAAAACATTGGAGAGGATGTGAGGCAAAAAGCTCTTAGTGAAATAAGGATAGAAGGAGACATTCTTAATGTGAAAAATTTTACTAACACAGCTACTGCAGCAATTTAAGTTATAGAAGGAGAAACTGGACCTAATTTTCCAAAATGGAGACAATATAGGATAGCTAATGTCATCTGCAATTCTTCCCATAGCACTAGATTCCAGCCAGCATTGTAGGACAATAGAAAGGAGATGTCAAAATAAAAATAAAGGCAATAAAATTATCTCTAGTTATAGATAATATGAAAAAAATTGATTTAATTCTAATCTAAAACAATTAGAAATCAGTTTGGAAACATTCCTAATATGAAAATTGATTCACAAAAATAACATTGGATTTGTTCTCAAGAATTAACTAAAAAGTTACCAACACATAAGATAATTTAAGCCATCACTAGAGCTGGGCATGGTGGCTTATGCCTGTAATCTCAACACTTTGGGTGGCCAAGGTAGGCAGATCACTTGAGGCCAGGAGTTTAAGACCAATCTGGCCAACATGGCAAAACTCCATCTCTACTAAAAAGGCAAAAAAATTAGCTGAACGTGGTTGGTGCCCATCTGTAGTCCCAGCTACTTAGGAAGCTGAGGCATGTGAATCATTTGAACTTGGGAGGTGGAGGTTGCAGTGAGCTCAAATTGTGCCACGGCACTCCAGCCTGGGCAACACCCTGAAACTCTGTCTCAAACAAACAAGCAAACAAAAAAATTCTATAAAGCACACTATTTAGTGGTGAAATCAGTATTTTAAAGATGTTTATTAATTTCAAAACTATCCAAAAATTATTTAATATGTGTGTTAATTTGTAATAGTAATTTTGAAGTAGGGCCAAGGAGAGGATATTAAATAATTTGAACCTATTAAAACATTTATAAAAGGGTAAATCTACCAAAAAGGTGAATGAATGGAAAGCTCAAATATCTATTTCTATCGGTCTAGAGTCATTCTATTACAAATAAGGGAAAAACAGAGGATCAATGAGTAAGCAACAAGTTGGCCCACTCCATGCAACAAAATAGATGAGGATGTATACAGTCTCTCCAAAGACAGACTTCAGGTTCTCCTGCCTTAAACGTGAGCAAAATGTAAGCTGTATATAGGGCATAAAAAATAATTGTTTAAAAGCATTCCTTTTTTGTTTTGTTTCAATTTTTTGAGATAGTGTTTCACTCTTGTTGCTGAAGCTAGAGTGAGTGAGATGGCACGATCACTGCAACCTCTGCCTCCCAGGTTCAAGCTATTCTCCTGCCTCAGCCTTCCTAGTAGCTGGGATTATAGACACTTGCCACTACATCCAGCTAATTTTTGCATTTTCAGTAGAGTTGGGGTTTCACCCTGTTGGCCAGGCTGGTCTCAAACTCCTGACTTCAGGTGATCTGCCTGCCTCAGCCTCCCAAAGTGCTGGAATTACAGGCATGAGCCACAGCACCCAGCCATTTAAAAGTATTTCTAAAGCATAAAACATAATGTGAAGAACTGACATAAAGGATTGTATACATACCATATACAAAGTTTAGTAAAAGTTATATACAAACTCAGAAACTACTGGCTAAATTCTAACGTACGTGTGTGTGTGTGTGTGTGTGTGTGTGTGTGTATAAACACAGACTATACACTGAATATACAGTGTATAAAACAGAAATATAAGAAATAAAACAGAATATACAGTAGAAATATGGAGGAAAGGTATAAATAATTAATGGAGGAAAAAGCTTAAATGGATTCCATACAAGGTACACAAATCATAGCTACTTAGTCAGTGAAAATAAAAATGTGCCACTACATTATGTCTATATGATTTTCAAATAAAATGTTGAGTTATACTTTCAGTGGAAATTAAGTAAACTCTGCACTGCTAGTGGAAATTCATTCAGTGAATTCAAAATAGAGAGTAATCTGACATCCTCAGTTATAATAAACCCTGATTCAGGAATCTTTTGTCTATATAGAGAGAGAACAGAGAAATTCTCACAGAGTTCTGTAGATAAAATGTGCCAGAAGTTCTTTTCAGCATTCTTGTGGTAATGGGATTTAGAGAGTGTTCAATGAATTTTTTTTTTTTTTTTTTTTTTTTGAGAAGGACTCTTGCTCTGTCACAAAGGCTGGAATGCAATGGTGTGATCTTGGCTCACTGCAACCTCCACCTCCCAGGTTCAAGCAATTCTCCTGCCTCAGCTTCCCAGGTATCTGGAATTATAGGCACATGCCACCATGCCCAGCTGATTTTTGTACTTTTAGTAGAGAAGGGATTTTACCATGTTGGCCAGACTGGTCTTGAACTCCTGACCTCCAGTTATCTGCCTGCCTTGGCCTCCCAAAGTGTTGGGATTATAGGTGTGAGCCACAGGACCTGGCCAATTTCATCAAAATTGTTTATTTCTGATGAAAGAGAGAAATAGAAGCTACATCTTATAAATGCAATCCAGAAGTCAAAAGACATAAATTAGTGTAGATATTTAATAGAACTCCTTTTACATATAAACAAATAGACTAAACACATTTTATTGCTAAGTCATGTATGAACTTAAAAAATACAGACTCCATTCAGGCACAATGGCTTATGCCTTTAATCTCAGAACTACGGGAGATGGAGGCAGGAGGATTGCATGAGCCCCCGAGTTCAAGACAAAGCTTACAACATAGCAATACCCCCATCTCTACACAAAGTAATTAACTGAATGAGGTGGTGCACACCTTTGTAATCCCAGCTACTTAAGTCTGAGGTAGGAGAATCACTAGAGCACAGGAGGTTGAGGCTGCACTAAACTATGATCATGCCACCGTACTCCAGCCTGGACAACAGACCAAGATTCTGACACACACACACACACACACACACACACACACACACACACACACACACACACACACACACAAACAATATGTAAAATTTAAGGATATATACTAAACATATTAGAGTGCCTGTGAAGTGACAGGAGTAAGGAAAATGAAATGTATGAATGAAGTAATAATTAAAGAAATAAAAGAAGGATGAAGAATATGTACCTTAGCTAAGATATGTTTTCCCAATTCTCTTCCTTATGAGGTAAAGAAATGAAACAAAACAATATAATAATAACATAACTTATTATAACAGAGCCTAAGAAGATAAGTAAAAATGGTTATGACTCTAGCATACAATCGTTAATGACATGTACATTTCCTATTTAGTTTGGAGTACATAGACAGTTGCACAAATTCTAGTGTCTAGCTAATTTGGAGGTTAAATTTATAGTGAAATTTTCCACTTCCTCCGACCTTCTTATGATAGGATAATTCTGATTATTTTAGGTTTAAAGATTCACTTTCAAAATAGCTTATCTGATATTTACAATAAACAAAAATAAGCAAAAAATACAAACAACCTTCTCTAATGTGCTTCATTTATATTATTTAAATTGTTAAATGAAAAAGATAATTGTTACTAACTCATCTAATTCTTAAAAATACCCTTTATTTAAATCGTTTAAACAGTGTATTGAACAATTTTGTTGCAGAAATCATATTTCAATACGATTTTATTTCTCATTAATCTTTAACTGAAATCAATGCATACAACATAATCCTCGTTTTATTTCAACTACTCAGAAATAGATCCTTATGGATCCAATATCTTTATTCTAGAATAAGATCAAAATACTTCAAAGATTGTCAATGTTAGTTTCCTCAATCATCTCTCATTTTAGAAAAATTACATTATTTTAATGATTTGCATATATAAATAAATTTGCTGTTAAAATGATCTGCTGCATGGCTTATAGTACATAAGTGTCTTAAAGTTTGGGGTAGTTCAGTTCATAAATTAAAAATTGAAATATTTCTTCATACACATATCTTTATTCAACTATTGTAGTGGAAAGGAGGTCATTAAATAGGGCTCAAAGTTGTTGGGGAGAAAATACATTAGGTTGTTCGGATAACTCGGAAATTGGGAAGAACAGAGTGAAGATCTAGGAGTACAGTGGCTTGAGTTCTGAGCCACATCTTTTGCCAGGAGTATGTTATATGAAGTTAGACAGATTCTTTTCCCATCGTATTTTCTATTTTCCTTATTTTGAAAAAAGCGGGAAGGGGAGTTAGAAACACACTTAGATACTGCACATTCTTGAAATTATTCAAACACGGGGTCAATTCATTTAGCAATGTCTTCCTGAATGCCTTCTATGTGCCAGACATTGTTCTGCATGGTGAGGAAGCAGTGATTTATAGTAAGGACAAGGAGAGTTAAGAGTTTATGCAAGGAATGGTTATAATGCTGGCTCATGGGATTTAACTTGTAAGTGAAAAATAAAAAAGCATCAGAAGAGTGAGAAATAAGTGGATTTGAAAACTTAGCAGCAACAGAAGTTTGTAGGTCTGGGTAGGGTCAAAGCAGTTTGGATTTGGAGAACTCGAAGGACTAAACTGAAATTACTAACACAGAGAGTGAAATACTTGAAAGTGAGGTAATGAAGGGGTTGCCATGATTGGGAACAGTTAGTTACAAGGTTAACTCTCCTTATCTCAGAGCTGTAGCTGCTGCACTGACTCCACCAATTATTATCTTTTCCCTCATGATCAGAAAATTGCTGCCAGAAGCAACTGAGCTTTATCTTTTTAGGATGAAAACCAAAATTTTCAGCCATGTACCTGTGCTTGAAACAATCCCTGTGGCCAATAGAATTGGAAGCAAAATTTTCTTGGTTCTGCTAGGATACTCTAGAAATGCTTCACAATTAAGATGGAAACTCAAAGGAATAGAAGTTGAAGAGTCAGAAAAAAAAAAACAATGTTGAATTATCTTAGGAAAATCAGTTGACAAAAATAGCACTGATGCTTTAAATGCAAAAAAGCAAATCCCATTAGAGTGTATCAGTGTAAGTTTTATGATTTTGTAGTATATTTAGAATTTTCATTTCTAAATATTTTATCTATCTAATATTAAAAATTGTTCAAGACTGTGACCAAATACACACATTTGCTATTTCTATTGTGACAACTCAACATTTATTCATTGGATATTTTCATTTAGTATCAGAAATTTTCAAATGGTGAATTATTCTATTTTTCAAATTTATATTTTTCTTTTCTTAAAGTTATCTCCCTCCTTCCCCCAATATTCTCCAATCAGAGGCACTGAAAATAAGATAATGTTTCCCTCGGTTTTCCCAAAAATATCAAACTGGGACATATTTGAGAAGACTAAATCGAATTACCTACAACCTCTTAACTGCAATAATCATCTTTCAAAAATCCTTATTACTAATTTAGGCTAATAGCCAGTAGGGAATTAAAATATATCTACAAAGTGTATTTTAAATATAGTTCAATAATTAAATATGAAAGAGAAATAGACTAGAGAATTAGTAATCCACAGTTCAGCTCAATCACTAACGTTTTTGGTGCCTACTAGATGCCCACATATTGTGGCTCTCTTGGAGACAGAAGAATACATCTGAAATAATATATATACTCAGACTAAGATACCTGCTATTTGTTACCTGCAGAGTTTTATGATATTGCAAAACAGAAGGGATAAATTCTTTTCACTTATGTTTAGATGCAAGTGTCTTTGATCTATTTGCCAGAATTGTTTGAGCAATCTTTTTGTATTATTCAAGAAATAAATTTAGCCTTTCACCAATTGTTCATTAAAGCTCAATTCTATTTTGCCTTAATGTAATTAAAATATTTCAAAGAGAAATCTTGAATCTGTTGACATTTGAAAAAAATTTACGTACACTTATGAAATTGATAACCAAATAGAATGTTGATAATACACAAGAAAGATTTTTATAATAATGTTTTTGCTAGAAATCAGCATAAATTATTTTTGGTTTGGTTTACATGCATTCAGTTGAAAATTTTAAAATAAAACAATTACTTATCTATTTATTGTATTCATGTACTCAAATCAGTTATTTTAGGTGTTTGTTTGAGATATAACAGTGAGAAATAGGTAGTCAGAAAATATTTATTTCACCTTAAGATTTAAGTGCAGTGAGAGGAAACAGTACCAAGTAATTTAGAAATAATGAGGTTGTGTTTTGTGGACATATTAATGGTCTCCTAAAAGATGTACACACACTACCCCTTGAACCCATATAATTAATTCAATGTTACCTTAAATGGCAAAACATATTTTGCAAATGCTGTAAACTCCTGTGGGAAGGGGAATTATTCCTAAGTATTCAGGCAGGCCCAGTCTAATCACAAGGTTTCTTAAAAACAGTAAAATTTCAGGAACAGAAAACCAAATACAACATGTTCTCACTAATAAGTGTGAGCTAGATGAGAAACCATGGACACATAGAGGGGAACAACACATATTAGGGCCTTTTGAAGGGTGGAGGGTGAAAGGAGGGAGAGAGTCAGGAAAAGTAACTAATGGGTACTATGCTTAATTCCTGGATAATGAAATAATCTGTACAAGCAACCCCCATGATACAAGTTCACCTAGTTAACAATCCTGAACTTGTACCCTTGAACTTAAAAATTTAAAAAAGCCCTAACAACAACAACACAGCAGCAGCAGCAGCAGCAACAAAAAAACGAGTAACATTAAAATTGTCCAGGCTACAGTCAGAAAAATAATGTAAGAAGTTCCAGGTGAGAACTCAGCCCAAATTTTCTGGCTTTGGAAATGGAGGAAGTAAACTATGAGTCAAAGAATATGGCACCTACAAGAAGCTGAGGATAGCCTTCCGGTTACAGCCAGCAAGAAACAGAGGTCCTAGTTCCTATGAGCACTATAATCTGAATTTTGCCAACAACCCAAATGACCAAGAAAGCAGGTCCTCCCCCAAAACCTCTGCAAGGAACTCAGCCCAGCCAATACCATGATCTTAGTCAAATGAAGCAATGCTGACTTTCTTACCTACAGAACTACAATGTCATAGTTTGTGTTGTTTTACATCAGCAAGATTATGGTAATTGTTATGGAAATAAGAGAAAATTAATACATACTTTTAAAGCTAAATGAAGCAAGATACTAAACTGAAATTTTCTGTGTTGGAGGCAGGGAAAATTTTCAACTGGTAACTGAGGCATTCCTGACTGATAAAAGTTTGGAGGGAAAGCATTCCAGTCAGAGGGAATGACAAATTCAAATACCCTAAGGCAGAAGTGCTTGATTTATTCAGTGAAAAGAAAACAGATCAGTATGGGTTCAGCAGAAAGGCAGAAAAAAAAAAATCACAGATGAAAAAGAGGATATCAGAACATGATAATTAAGTTTCTTTAAGCCAAAATAAGATTGTTTTCATTTTAGCTGAAATTAAAAGATAATACAGAATATATGAAATATGAGGTTATGAAAATAGTCTAGAAGGGGGAAAATTGAGTAAAGATAAAAACTTAAAATGAATTTCAAAAATCTTAACTAAAGAATAATTATGATTTGTATCAGCACTATAGGCACTGATAAATAATAATGGTCAGAATTGGAAAGTTAAAGTCAGAACCAGGAAAAATGGAAATGAGTAAATAATGATTATATGTATCATTTTAGCCTAAGAAATAGGTTCAGCCTTGGGCATGTTTTAAACAGCATTAGACAGTCAAGTCAAGTCAAAAAGAGGAAGTAGGAATATGACAGAAGCTTAATATGAGTTTAACATAAGAGTTTATGTAAGTAAAATATAAATTTAACATTTATGTAAATTTAAGTAAGACGAGTATAAATTCAATGTGATGTTCTCGATCTGAGACACCTATTTCTGAGTTATCAGTTTAATGATGGTATTTAAAAGTCTGGGGTGAAAAAGGGGACTTTGGTAGTAAATGCACATAGATATGAAAAGAAGTTTGACTGACTCTGGGACAAACAATGTTTCAAAGTTTGTAAGTCAAGAAATAGGCAAAGGAGACTACGAGGTGATGACTAGTAATGAAGGGCTGTGCAGGAAATCAGAATAACATATTCAAAGAACGTGAGGGACAAACCACTTCAAATGCCATACACAGGCCAGCACTGAGAATTAGCCTTTGACTCGTTGATGTGGGTGTTGTCACTGACCTCTATTGAAGATCATTCGGTAGTGACTTGTGAACAAAATTCTGATATGAGTGATAAGAAGAAAAAAATAAGACACATTAGTGATTACAAATATACATAATGCAATATAGTGAGTTTTGTTTTCTTCATTTTTAATGTTATCTTGACCCAATTTTGAGTCTCTGGCTAGAAGCCAGTCAATTGCCCTTCTTGAGAGGGTGATTAAGTGTAGATCCAACCAGATTATCCTGCCTCTCAGGCTTTGGAGCCACTATGCCCCAACCATAATCACCCTAGATACAGATACCAGACAAAACTAGGGGCCATCTCTATGTTCCAGAACTGGAAAAATGACTCAAATTAGCAATCCACAGAAAGCCCACACAACCTAACTCTACCCTATTTGCCATGCATAAACTGCTCCCTACAGCTAAATACAGATTGCTGTTATTCTGTTCCTGTCCCTAAGTGCAACCACCATTATGGTGCTAAGTTGCACCCTCTTATTAGACTTGCCAGTCACCAAGTGTTGCCTTCCATCGATCTGAGTGCTGTTCATGTCATTGGGTTTTATCTGTCATCAAAATAATTTTTACAACTTATAAAACAAATATCTCGAGAACTTTTGCTATTGGGGAAATTGAGATAAGATTTGGACAAGGAAAGTTTTTCCCTTTTTTTCTCTTTACTATGTTTAGTGGAGACTGTAGTATATTTGGGTACTGATGGGAAAGATTTAAAAAAGAAAATATATCATTGATTCAAATGGGAAAGTGAGAACATTGGAGGACCAACGTATTTTAAGAATCCATCCTTATTAATTGATAGATGGGATGGTGAGAGCAAGGTGGAATTCTCAATAAAATATTTACTTCTAAAGTAGAAATAAACACAAATTCTTGCTGACAGCAATATTAAGTGTATGCCACAATATCAATGTATATAGGCTCCCAAGACAATACATGTGATCAAAACACAGTTAAAACTTGAAAACACTAATATGTTGCTCTGTGGATCAAGGAGTTTCCTTTAAACCATGAAAACTTGGCTTATTTTCATTACATTAAAGAATCATACTGTAAAAATTGCTTAGCTCTGCAATTCTCCATGGAAATTAACCAATTTAAATAAACAAAAAGCAGTGAAATGTGACAGACTAACTCACAATTAAGATTAGCACAGTGTAGTCAGCGTCAGTATACCATTTTTCTTTGGACTACCATTGTCCCGAGAGTATTCAGGAGCAGAATAAAGGGTCAGGCTTATTCAATTATTAAATATCCTACTGGGAATCTGCTGCCTAACCCGTATCTTTTCTGTGTAGACTGCAGCAATGAGGAATGTGTGTTTGATTTTATGCATAAGTTTGCAGTCTATCTGATTTTAAAGTAATAGTAAAAAAATGCCTGATCTTTATTCATTGTAAATTTTTATTTACTTCAGTAAAGTAGGTTTAAATTATCAACCTCAGATTTTGATTTTGCATACTGTTTAGGCCTTTATTTTCATATTTTCTTTTGGTGTGGAGATGATCAATATGCTTTTGTCCTCTTTGTAACCAAGCCACTCTATTTTGTTATTCATTGTTAATGTGAAAATACTCTAATAAAAACTCTTGGGGATAAATCGAGCTAATAAATGGAGATTTGCAATAGTCAAAGAGTTTTGAGATAAAGCATTACTAGGAGGTGTCCAATCTTTTGGCTTCCCTGGGCCACATTGGAAGAAGAATTGTCTTGGGCCACACATAAAATACACTAATACAAATGATAGTTGATGAGCTTAAAACATAATCACAAAAAATATCACATAATATTTTAAGAAAGTTTACAAATTGTGTTGGGCTGCATTCAAAGCCATCCTGGGCTGCATGTGACCCATGGGCCACGGTTGAACAAGTCTGCATTAAACAATCATTTTGTCTAATTCCATAGGCAGATTTTTTTTTTTTTGAAATGAGGTCTTGCTATGTTTCCCACGCTGGTCTTGAACCCCTGGGCTCAAGGGATCCTCCTGCCTCCGCCACCAAAGCAGCTGGGATACAGGCTGGTGCTACTACATCCAGCTAGTAGCAAAGGTTTTTGAAAGTCACAAATATTTCCAAGTAAGAAGCAAATATAAAATATTCCATAGAGTTTAAGAATTTTCTATTCTTACCTTCAGTATTACATTTATATTTTTTGAATGTATCATTCAATTGTTCCTATATTTGAATCATAATCCATCTTTCCAAAAATGCATTATAAGCCAAATCAAAGAGAAATACCAGAATTCCTGAAAAATGATTTTTTTTACTTGAGAATTATCAGTTAATATAAAAATGTCCAATATGTAGTAAAAATTCTTTTAACTGTCTTTTTAAAAATACATAGTATCTTTATAAAGTCAATGATTTGGCTGGGCAGGATGGCCCATGCCTGTAATTCCAGCACTTTGGGAGGCTGAGGTGGGAGGATTGCTTGAGCTCAGGGTTTCAAGACCAGCTTACACAACACAGTGAGATCTCTTTACTGAAATTTTAAAAAGTAGCCAGCGTGATGGTGCTTGTAGTCCTAGCTACTCAGGAGGAGGCTGAGCAAAAGGATCGTTTGTGCCTGGGAAGTCAAGGCTGCAGTGAGCCACGATTGTACTACTGCACTCCAGCCTGGATGACAAAGCAAGATTTGTCTTACAAACAAAGGTCAATGATTTGATATAATGACAATAAAAACAGTCTAATTTTGGAAGAATCTGTTTCTCTCATAGCAGATTCTATTTTAGATATTATTACTGAAGTGATTTTAGCATAACATCTATCATGTTCACCAAATAATACATATCAGTGTATTTGTTTTACCTAATAGATAGAATTTATATGTATTTTCCCTTTTTGAAATATGCACTTACAAAGATTTTAATCTTACAACTTAGACATTTATTGCAGAGGCTGAAAAATGACAAATGTTTAAAAAGTGAAATATTTAATCAGCATTTAGAAATATCGTTAACACCTCTCAGTTTTGCTTGAAAGCAGTCTTTAACTTCAGATTTAGTTTTCAAAATATTTAACTAATGTAGAATATTTTTTTTAATACATATTGGTAATAATTTGAGGTATATACCTTTAGTAAGTGTGTGTCATACTACAATAACTGATTCTTTCTAAAAGATAAATACTCAACTATGTTTAAAAGAGGCTGATGACTCATTTACATACTGGACATTTAAAGGTTTTTACATACTACTATTTTTTTTAAATAATACAGATTTATTCCAGCAATAGAACACTGATAATGTCATATGTTTCTCTTGCAGTTGGGTTAGATGATGAATTCTCATCAACTTGGTGCAAAAAAAAAAGATGAACAAAAAAGACTGTTTAAATACAAGATTCAACCTTATTTGTCTGCAAGGAGAACCTGTTATTTTGACCAGAAGGATGGAGCAACCTACATGTTACAGACTGAGCAGCTGGCATGAAAGCAATTAGTGTAAGTAAGCATACGCTTTTTAAATAAACTTTCCTCAGCAAAAGCTGTTCTTCCTAGCAAATCAGTTATATTCAACAATCACTTTAAACAGTAGTGAGAATTATGAATACTATTTTGTAGTTTTATTTATATTTACTTTGATTTTGTAGGAGGGGAATGGAAAGCCTGCACTTGTATCTAATAAAGACATATGTGCATTTTTTCATCTGGTTCTTAAAGTAATTTTTAGCCTTCTTTTACTTCTGAGGACATGAACCCATCTGTTACCAAAGCTACTCTTTCTAACAGTATCTGCTGTTGAATACAGTTCTGAGATGTAACTTTAGCAGGTATCTTAAACATGAGTTCCCCAAACTAATAAGTTTCATCTAGAAATTTGAAATAAATGTATGTTATTTTTCTGCACATATCTTATGAGAAACAATTTATATAAAATTATAAACAATTTGGTAACATAATTTGAAACAAATACTCAAAAATGAACAGAAATTTTCTCATTGCCTTCTACTTATCTGTATTAAAATATATCTGCTTAACACTCATCTATCTCGCTTCCTTTTTTTGTTGTATTAGTCATCCTGTTGCATATTACTCGCAATGCTTCCTTAAGTCTAATATTTATATATTTCTATTCCTAAATATCAGAGGAAAAAAATGGTAAAAATGTGACAGAGACACACTGCTCAAATTTATATGAAGATGAAAGAGTTTAAATTTCTACAAATGTAACAAAAATATCCAAGAATACAGTTTTACGTGATAGATGTATAATCAGGTTATTACAAACCTATTATTTTATGTATGAATGGGGACAAGGTGGATGAAAATTATCTTTGTGCCAGATAATAAACATTTTTGTGCAAACATACATCTATCACCAAAATATCATCTGAGATTTGGTTTATGAGCAACAAGATCTCTAAAATGCCAAACACAAACAAAATTGACAAATGCATATGCAGATGATTAAGGTTTTTTTGCCTAAGTGCAGGTAGAGAGGATTAGAGAAAGCTCCAGAGGTTCATTTCCATTGTTACATTATTCTGATTTATGTTTCCTTGGCATATTTATTATTATTAATTTATTAGTTTGTACTTTTCTCTAACCAGCTTCAAAATACATTCTTCTTTACAATCAAGATAATAAACACAGCAAGGTCTCGACATAGAGATCAGATTTTATATTGTCTTCAAGTAGCTGCTGAAAATTATTCCTCCTGAAAATGCTTTTCATGTCTTTTCTAATTTATTATTTATGACTTTGATTCATTCTTTGAGTGTAACAATCACTTTTCTTCCCCCAGTGTTCTTATAAAAATGTGGTCGTATTCCATGCAGTAGTAATTCATGAAGTTTCAAATCAGAGTTAACATGTCAAAGAAGAAATGGAAATAAGAGAAAGCTAGCCAGGTAGGGGCCATAGATTATTGAGAGTGAGGTTGTTTCCCGGAAGAGATGACAGGTCTATTCAACTGTAAGCGTTGGGTCAAACTCTACAGTGATTTAGTTCTAGAGCAGTGAACTATAGCAGATAAGGCCAAGAAAGTCTCATAAATCTTGACATGCAGAATGACAAATGTTAGAGCACTCAGGTAATACAGGTTTCAGGATACTTAAAGTAAGGTCAAGGTAGTAGTACTCATAAAAAGAAAACCTGATTGTGAACTGCGGTCATGACACAAAAGTTTAATTTGTTTTGTAATATGTGCTGAGTGGGTAGGTAAGCTAGGCCAAATCACAAGAAGCATGTGGGGGAAAAACATTGGGAAAGATGGAAGAGTGTATATTTTTGCAAACAAGCAATGTGAAGAATAAATGTGTGAGTTTAGGACAGATCAGTCATACTGAGGTATGACTGACAAAAACTGCGTACATTAATATTTAGGGATAACTACACAATGTTTTGAAATATGTATGCATTGTGAAATAATTACCACAATCAAATCAATTAACATATCTGTTACTTCATATAGTGACCTTTTTGTGTGCATATTGAGAACACTTGATATCTATTCTCTTACAAATTGCATGTGTACAATATATTACTAGTAATTATATTCAACATGCTGTTCATTGCTGCAAATGGTAGGAATTTTTTTCTAAGGCTAAATAAAATTCCTCTGTGTGTGTGTGTGTGTGTGTGTTGCATATTTTCTTTACTCATGTTGTTGGACACTTAGGTATTTCCCACTACAATACTGTAAATAATGTTGCCATAAGAGTGCAGAAATCTCTTTGATTTTGTGATTTTATTTCCTTTGAATATATACTCAGAAGTCAGAGTGCTGAATCACATGGTAGTTCCATTTCTTTAATTTTTGAGGAATCTCTATATATTTTCCATAATGACTGTACCAATGTACATTTCCACCAACAGTGGAACAAGAGTTCTCTTTTCTCCACATTCTTTCCAATACTTGTTATCTTTTAATTTTTGATAATAGCCATACTAAAAGGTATATGATGGTATTTCATTGTGATTTTGATCTGCATTTCTCTGATAAGTACTGATGTTACACATCTGTTTCCCATTTGTATATTTTCTTTGGAAAAATATCTTTATGTCTTTTGTCCATTTTTAGATTGGTTATTATTAGTTATTATTATTGGTTATTAGTTTCTTGTTATTGAATTGTGTTCTTTATACATTTTGGATATTAATTATTGGATTTGCAGTTTACAAATACTTTCTCTCTTTCCATAAGTTGCCTTTTCATTCTGTTGATTGGCTCCTTTCCTACATAGAAACCTTTTAGTTAGATGCAGTTCTGTTTAATTTTGCTTTTGCTGCCTGTGCTTTTAGGATCATATGTAAAACTAAAAAAAAAAAAAAAAAAAAGTGTTGCCCAGGCTAATGTCAAGGAGATTTTTTCCTATGTTTAGGACTTCTGCAGTTTCACATCTTATGCTTAAGTTTTAAGCCATTTTGAATTATATTTTGTGTATAATGTTAGAGAGGGGTCCAATTTTATATTTTTAATGTGGGCATCTGGTTTTCTTCTTTCCCTTTGTATGTTCTAGGTATCTTTTTCAAAAATTGTTGACCATGTATTGTGGCTCTTTTCCTAAGCTCTCTATTCTGTTTCACTGGTCTATGAGTCTGTTTAAATGTCAGAACTGTACTGTTTTGATTACTATAGCTTTGTAATATAGCTTGATATCATGAAGTGTGGATTTCCTCAGGTTTGTTTTTCATGCTCCATATTGCTTTATCAGAGGTATTTTCTGATTATATACGGACTTTGGAATTATGATCTTGGCTCACTGCAACCTCCGCCCCCCAGGTTGAATCAATTCTCATGTCTTATTCCCCTGAGTAGCTGGGATTACAAGCCTGTGCCAACACGCCAGCTAATTTTTGTATTTTCAGTAGAGTCAGGGTTTCACCATATTGGCCAGGCTGGTCTCACTCTTCACCTCAAGTGATCTGCCCACCTCAGCCTCCCAAAGTGCTAGGATTACAGGTGTAAGCCACCTCACTGGGACTATTTTGTCTTTTTAGTGAAAAATATCATTGGAATGTTGATAGCAGTTACACTGAATCTATAGATTACTTTGGCTAGTATAAATATTTTTAAAATATTTTTTCCAATCAATGAATGGGGATATATTTATATTTTTTGTCTTCAACAATTTATCAGTGTTTTATCCTTTTCAGTGTACTGATCTTTCACCTCTTTAGTTAAATTTAGTCCTAATATTTCATTATCTTTGCATATCTGACTCTGTAGCTTTTCATGTGCCTATCGATGGCCCTCATCACTGCTTGTGCACCCATAATTGACCCTGGACCCTGCTCCAGGCCCTGGCTTTCACCACCATTTATTGTGCATCTGAAGCTTGCCCATGCTGCTATGTGCTACATAGCTGAGTGTATTCATATGGCTGGCCTCTAATATTATTGCTGTCTTCCCTGCTCCTCGGTCACTGTAACCAGAGGTTCCACCAGTTACTCCAACAGCCCCTGCAGCTACTATGGACCTCCTACAGCCACCAAATACCATGCAGTTACCATCATTGTGGACCTCAAATGCTTGAGCTGATGAGACGCTATTCCTTCCAAGACCTGGAACCACCATCCACCCACAACTTGACAAAAGGCATCACTAGTCCTGATGTTACAGTGATCTATCATGCCTCCTTATATCTGCAGGTGAATGTCTTTCCTGCAGGCCAGTCTATAAAGTCTGAAGGAGGCAACTGTTTCTTCAAATGCACAGATAACTATGAAAGACTACGAGAATCAGCATGAATTAGGGAAACATAACACCACAAAAGGAACACAATACCAAAAATTGGAGATCTACAAATTGTCTGACAAATAATTCCTAATAAGTTCAACCACAATAAAACATGAGCAAAAAAATTAACAAAATCATACCAAAAACAAACGACAAATCCAATAAATTTTAAAAAGAGAGAAACGTACAGGAGAACTAACCTGAGATTTTGGCGCTGAAGAACATAATGACCAATACAGGGAAATAAAAATTTTAGTTTTAAACTGTTAGTTCACATTAGTTTGTTACTTTAGCTTAGCTGAATCTTAAACCTTTTATAAAAATAATTCAACTGTATGGTTTGAAAAAAGTATAAATTTATTAAAAAAAGATTTAGAATGAAGAAAATTTGGACGAGTACAAATTTTTAACATTTTTCTAATATGTAAACATTTGTTACACATTTATTGTAACAAAAGAAACCAAAATGTAAAATAAAGAGCAAGCAACATGAAGCAATTTTGTGTAGTTTTAATTCCAGGGACTCCTTTTTAAGATTTTGGTATGTATCTTACTCGGGATGCAGAAAATTGCACAAAACAGAAACCATGCTACTAGTTAAAGCATAAAGAAATTTTTTTTAAAAAAGAACAAGAACATAATTTAATACTGAACTAATAGAAGGGACTTCCAAAACTACAACAAAGACTATGGTCATTAATTTTTCTTCAGCAAGTACAGTAATGAAGAAGCCACAGACCCAGGAATCTGCTGTCACAGTTGCTGATTCCAGAATCAAACAGCATACTCCCCGATTAGGAAAAGAGAAACCTGATCCTCCAACCATGGCCGCAGAAGACAGCTGCAGAAGTTCTACAGTCAGTGATGGCAAAATGGATGCTTTAAACCTTCTCAGTTCCTCACCTCACCACAATCAGTCCTGAATCAAATTCACACAGGAGTGCATCTTACAGTAACAATCTAAATTACACCCAAGAGCCTCACTACAAGGAAGAGTAAGAAAACAGGTTTTGCTTTCCAGCCTGTGTGGTAGAGAAGAGTATATTGAAAGAAGGTTGGAATAGGTATTGAGCAAGTCAATGTCACATGTACAAATTCCCTGTGATGAGAACAAGTATATATTGATCTTTACATGGAATTTTATAAATTTTAAAAAATTCTTACCTTTCTAGCACATAAAATACTCATATCTAAATTTCAAATAGTTCATGTAATTATTCCAATATGTGCACTAATATTTCTAGTTTTGGGGGGTTATTTGAAGAATACTGCAGTGAATACTCTCATATATTTGTCATACACATGCATGCTTTCTTTATTCATGGATATCTCCTCAGAGAAGGCTTGCTCTATGAAAATTCATCTCTTTAGCTAAAATCAATATATCCAATTTTATTTTCATAAGAGTTGTAAAAATATATATTTCCCTCAAAAATTAAAAACACATGCAATATTTTGAGATATACAGTGAGAAGTAGAATATTATTGCAAATTTAGTGTTACATTTAGATACCATGTGCTAGATTAGAAATTTTGGAAAGAAGTAAATGTGATCTTTTAGAAATTTAAGACTGGAAAATTTCCCAAAATGTAAACCACCTAAAATAAATAGAAATGAGTGCACTGAAGTTTCTTTATTTCTAGACAGGCATTACTGTTTGGAAGCAAAGCATTTCACTATTGCTTCTAGTACCTCTTTCATTCTCTGCAGATGTGAGAAAGTTGTCAATCAAGGAGACCCCAGACCACAGCACAATTTTGAGATTGTAATGCAGGATGACAAAACATTATCCCCATAGTTTGATCATTTTGTTATTCAAGTAGTGATGTGGCACCTAAATAGGCCCCTTGATTTTGATACTGAGAGAGAGACAATCAGGTAATCTTTATGAAAATGTGTGTGGTTAAGAAACATCTATATGTTAAGCTTTGCAATACTATTTTCTATTACATGGGAGATACTATTGGGGATTAAGGATCCAAATAATAGAAAAAAAAATACAAAATCAGTAGCAGGTGGACCTCGGTTTAATCAGTATCTATCAGGTGGACCTAGGTTTAAACACCTAGGTCCGCTTGATCCTAAAACCAGAATATTTTATTGTCTTTTATTTCATAATACATTTTTTCTTATTTTCCTTCATCCCTTTGTTCCTTCAGTCCTTACCAGCACCTAGTTTTTGCTTGTAGTCTACTTTTAGTACACTAAAACGTGTGTTTGAGTCTCTTACAAAGAGCACTACTAAAGCATCATAGTTAATACATGTCTGAAGACAGCAGAACTGTAAACAGCACTCAGTTGTAAGTTGAGATTCTACTATTATAGCCTTCTCAGATATTCAGAAGTGTGTTTGCTGTAGATAGGAGACATATATTCTTATCGTTTAATAGTTTACCACACTACGCATACTCAATCTGGTGCACAGTGCAAAGAAGAGAGTTATTTAGGACTTCCACCAGAAACCTGAGATTGGAGGCTATGTTAGTCTGTTTTCACACTGCTGATAAAGGCATACCCAAGACTGAGCAATTTACAGAAGAAAGAGGTTTAATGGACTTACAGTTCCACATGGCTGGGGAGGCCTCACAATCATTGTGGAAGGCAAGGAGCAGCAGCAAGCAAGGAAAGAGAGCGTGTGGAGGGAAGGCCTCCCCCTCTATAAAATCTTCAAATCTCGTGAGACTTATTCACTATCACGAGAATATCACAGGAAACATCTGCCCACACAATTCAATTACCACTCACCGGGTCCTTCCCACAACATGTGGGAATTTAAGATGAGAATTAGGTAGCGACCAAACCCTATCAGAGGCATTAAACTAGTCTCCACTGTAGTCTGTCTTTTAGGGAAAGGTCTTTACAAATCACATTTGTGAATTAATCAAGAATTCTACGGCCTGACTGTTCCTATCCAGAAATTTTCTTCCACTTTTATTTCAATCATCTCTATCAAAATGCTTCATTATGTATACCTGATTTCAAGTGTTTTCAATCACTCTCTCTCCACAGGCTTTCCCTCTTAAACAAAATCATGCTCAGGTGTTTTGCATCTTAAATTATCTATCTGTCATTCAGACTTATTTCTGTTAGTTCCCTATACATTTGAAATAAAGGCAAGGTTGAATTCAAATCACTACGCTGTAAAATATACATGAGATATATTATCTTCAAAGCATTAAAAATCTAAAAAAGACAAAATGAAAACAGTAGGCCAAAAGTGAGTGGAGATATAAAACCAAAAGGTCAAGTCACTTTTGCCCTGAAGCATTTTGCATTGTCTGGCAAACTTCTGCTCTGTATTTTACATGGAGCACAGGGAACAGAAGATACAGCTCAGAGAAAAAGGCTCACTCAGTGTGAAAAGCCTTTTCCATGGATTTGTTCATCAAAATCAGTTAAAGGCAAACGCTGAGCTTTGCAGCTCCTTGAGGCAGTGCAAAAAATTAAAGCTATAATCAAAGGTGCAGAAAATAAAAAGTATTGGCTAGCAAGAATACTTAAAACATGGAGCCCTCAGGCGTTATTGGTAGTAATGTAAAATGGTGCAGGCACTGTGTGAACCAGTCTGGCAGTTTCTCAAATGAAACATACCAGATTTACAGGAGTGTAACTTACTACAATAACACTGTAAAAACAATTTTGCATTATCTAGTAATGTTGAAGATAGTTATACCTCAATATATAAGTAATAGTAGTCTGCACTGTTCACATACGCATTGAAGAGTTTTGCAAAATTTTATACCCACACAGCAGTTTTATATTAATATCTATTTTTCAAGGTAAGTATTTATAGTTTTAAAATCTAAAGCTTTTTCTCTTTATACATATTGAAATTGTATAACAAAAACTATTATAGGCTTTAAGAAAGGATATTTTACTTTTTCTGTTTGGCCTTGAGTTACGACTTAATTAAATCACTCTGGCTGTAGTATGAAATAACCGAACCATATGAAACAGTCTGATGACTTCAAAGCAAAACAAAAATATGTTTTTTTTCAATAGGCCTAATGGCAGGCAATTAAATCTAAATGATGTTAGCATCATTTAGACTTTAGAAAATATTTTTGATAAATAACTTATAATAAGTGATTTATTTATACCTATTCTAACTGTAAATACAGTACTCTTAAGCAGTAGATATTGAAATGATTTTTTAAAAAATAATTTCAGCTTTTATTTTAGATTCAAGAGGTGTTAGTTATTGAGCATACTGTATGATGCTGAGATTTAGTTACGAATAATCTTGTCACCAGATACTGTGCACAGTACCCAACTGACAGCTTTTTACCCATTTTCCCCTCTTTGCCGTCTAGTAGTCCTCAATATATATTTTTTCCATCTTTATGTCCATATGCTTAGCTTCCACTTATAAGGGAGAACATGCAGTATTTGGTATTCTGTTTCTGTGTAATTCTCTTAGGATAATGGCTTTCAGCTGCATCTATATTGCTACAAAGGACATGCTTTCATTCTTTTTTATGGCTGTGTAGTATTCTATGGTGTATATGGACCATATTTTCTTTATCAACTCTACCACTGATGGACACCTGAGTTGATTCTGTGTATTTGCTATTGTGAATAGTGCAGTGATGAACATATGAGTGCATTTGTCGTATTGGTAAAATGATATATTTTCTTTTGGCTATATACCCAGTAATGGGATTGCCGGGTTGAATGGTAGCTCTAAGTTCTTTGAGAAATCTTTAAACTGCTTTCCACAAGGCTGAAGTAACGTACATTCCTACCAACAGTATATAAGCATTCTCTTTTCTTTGCAACACTACCAGCATCTGTTTTGTTTTTTAAATAATAGCTTACATTTCCCTGATTAGTGATTTTGAGCATTTTTTGTATGTTTATTGGCTGCATGTATGTCTTCTTTTTAGAAGTGTTTGCTCATGTCTTTTGCCCACTTGTTTTTTGTTGTTGTTTATTTATTTGTTTTTAGAGACGGAGTCTCACTCTGCTGCCCAGGCTGGAGTACAGTGGTGTGATTTTAGCTCACTACGACCTCTGCCTCCCAGGTTCAAGCAATTCTCCCGCCTCAGCTTCCTGAGTAGCTGGGACTACAGGCACCCACCACCATGCCTGGCTAATTTTTGTATTTTTAGTAGAGGAAGGGTTTCACCGTGTTGGCCAGGATGGTCTCGATCTTCTCACGTTGTGATCTGCCTGCCTCAGCCTCCCAAAGTGCTGGATTATAGGCGTGAACCACCGTGCCTGGCCTTTTGCTTACTTTTTAACGGGGTAATTTGTTGTTTAATTGTTTAAGTTTTTTGTAGATGGTGGATCTTAGACTTTTGTTTGATGCATGGTTTGTGAATTTTTTTCTCTCATTTTGTAGCTTGTCTGTTTACTCTCTTGAAAGCTTCTCTTGCTGTGTGGAAGCTCTTTAATTAGGTCTCACTTGTCAATGTTTGGTTTTGTTGCAATTGCTTCTGAGGACTTAGTCACACTTTCCCAAGGCTGAGGTCTAGAATGATGTTTCCTAGGTTTTCTTTCAGAATTATTTTTTCGTTGTATTTTTGTTTGTCTGTTTTGAGATGAGTCTCACTCACTCTGTTGCCCAGGCTATAGTGCAATGGTGCCGTCTCGGCTCACTTCAACCTCTGCATCCCAGGTTAAAGCGATTATCCTTCCTCAGCCTCCCAAGTAGCTGGGATTACAGGCACCTGCCACCACACCCGGCTAATTTTTGAATTTTAGTAGAGGCGGGTTTTTACCTTGTTGGCCAGGCTGGTCTTGAACTCCTGACCTTGTGATCTGCCCACCTCGGCCTCCCAAAGTGCTGGGATTACAGGCCTGAGCCACTGTGCCCAGCCTAACATTCTTAAAGTTTGAGGTCTTATATTTAAATCTTTAGTCCATTTTGAGTTAATTTTAGTATACAGTTAATGGTAAAAATCCAGTTTCATTCTTTCGAATATGGCTAGTTATTCCAGCACCATTTATTGAGTAGGAGGTCTTTTCCCCATCACTTATTACATAGTTGCCACGTACACTAAAAAAATGCAGTTTTACGGCAAATTCAAGAAAAACATTTATGGGTAACTAAATATTTTGAAACTATTCTGTAATTGTGTCTTTCCCTGTAAAATTTACTAAAGAAGTCAGATTGCTACTAAACTGACCAGTGAAATTCAGACAACTGGTTAGGCACATTTGCTTCCTGCTTTCAGTAATTTAAGAAATTGGCTCAGTCAGAAAGCTGTCATTTGTTACATGATTGCTTATTAGTTGCTGTTCCTTTTCCCAAGTATAGCCAATAGAAATTAGGTTCTTCCTGGAACCTTTGATGGATATCTAGTTCAGTTAAGCTGCACGTAAATAGGCCTCTGTGTGAAGTGAGAACTCAAGGGTTTTTTTTTTTTTTTTTTTTTTTTGAGACACAGTCTTGCTCTTTTGCCCAGACTGGAGAGCAGGGGCATGATCTTGGCTCACTGCAACCTCTGCCTCCTGGGTTCAAGCAATTCCCTGCCTGAGCCTCCTGAGTAGCTGAGATTACAGGCACACACCACCATGCCTGGCTAATTTTTGTATTTTTAGTAGAGATGGGGTTTCACCATCTTGACCAGGCTGGTCTTGAACTCCTAACCTCATGATCAACCAGCCTTGGCCTCCCAAAGTGCTGGGATTACAGGTGTGAGCCACTATGCCTGGCTAACTCAAGGTATTTTTTGAGGTCTGCTATTTCTCTGCTTGAAAGTCTTCTCCATAAATTCTATCTTATGTTTACAGTTTGAACCATTTTTGATGTCCATGTTCTTACTAAAAAGCATGGTTTTGAAGTCTTAGGACAGTTCTGTCTCTCATCCTCTTTTCTTAAGAAATCTTACATTACACAAAACGGAGACATTTAATTTGAATTCAGGATATGGCATTGAGTTATAGTAGTCTGTACTGAAGGAGTTCAGAGCAATTTATTTTCCCCTGGATCAAAGCCAAACAAGTATCAAATCCTCTGAAGTCTAGTATTTTCTGGACAATCATCGAGGGACAAGACACTCTTATAAATAATTGGGAATAAATGTATCTATGGATGATCACAGACAAATGTGTACATGCACACCAATTTTTCTTCTTTTTGGACAAATATTGTTCTCCATTATTTACACATTAAAGTGTTCTAATAAAATTTAGAAGCATGATGCTCATATTATCTTTAATATATACTTTTCTTTGTAATTAAATTTAAAAAATGAAAAGTAGTTCATAAATAGATGTATAACATTCAGAATTATACATTACAAAATTTACACAATCATTTATTATTTAGACTTTATTGTAATTTTAAGTTTTTTCTAGTCATTTTTAGATTAACATAAAATATTACATTTCTATTGTCTTAAAACCATGTTAGCCATCTAAAAGTCTATATTAGAAATAGATTATTATTATGATAGAATAATTTTTCTAACTTGTAAAACCTGTTCAAAAAATATTTGTGTGTGGTATATTTCTTAGGTATATTGCACTAGAGAAAATTTAGCATTACTGAAATTTACACATTTTTCTGCAAACAGCAGTATTATAAAATGAACACACTTGCTTCAATTACATTAAAGTTTCTTTCTCTCTTATCTACTAATAGTTCTTCTATTTTGAAAACATTCCATTTCTAGCCAGGCATGGCTCACACCGATACTCTCATCACTTTGGAGGTCAAGGTGAGCAGACTGAAGCCAGGAGTTTGAGACAAACCTCAGCAAAAAGTGAAACTCTGTCTCCACAAAAAGGTATTTTAAAAATAGCTGGACTGGTGGCACGTGCCTGTAGTCCCAGCTAATTGGGAAGCGGAAGTGGGATGATTTGATCCCAGAAGTTTGCGGCTGAGGTAAGCACCACTATACTCCAGCCTGGGCAATGGAGCAAGGCTCTGTCTTTAAATAAATAAAATAAAAATAAAATGAAAGCATTCAAATTATTTTAACTCCCATGGAACATATTTTTATCTATTACTTTCACATTGTATATTTCTAAATAAAGCCGGAAAACTGACATGTCTGAGATCTACCTATGCCACGTCCGGAGTTACACCTGATAAAAAAAAATAAAAAAAAAAATTAAAACTTTCAAGATTGTGATTCCAAGGAAATTATTTGCTCAATTAACATTTAAATTAACTAAGTTTAAGCAAAGTAAATAATCCTTAGCATAATGATGATAATTTTGGTTACAGTTTTTAACAATTTTATTAAAGCAAAATTTATATGTTATATAACAAAACAATTTCAAGGGTACAATTCAATAATTTTTAAGTAAATTTACCATAATTTAAGTAAATTTCTGCAATTAAAATTCATTTTTTTTTTTAGAAAACAGCTTTCTTGAGATATAGTTTATCATTTACTCAGAGTGTACAAATCAGTGCATTTTAGTGCATTTAAAGATATGTGCAATTGTCAAGATAATTTTAGAACATTTTCATCACCTCAAAAAGAAATGCTGTAGCCCTTAGCGATCACTCCCCAAACCCTTCATCCTTGTTAGTCTTAAGCAACCATCAGTCTACTTTCTCTCTCTGTATGTTTGCCTTTTCTGGACATTTCATTTAAATGGAATCATATTATATGTTGTCTTTTGTGATTGACTTTTTTCACTTAGCATGTTTTCAAGTTTCCTCCATGTTGTAGCATATGTCAGAATTTCCTTCCTTCCTAAGGCAGAATAATATTCCACTGTATGGATATATCACATTTTGTTTATTAATTAGTAGATACATATTTGGTTTTTTTTCACCTTTTGGCTAAAATGAATAAAGCTGCTAAAAACATGCATGTACAAGTTGTTGTGTGGACATATACTTTTGTTTCTCTTGGATTTATATTTAGGAGTAGAATTGCTGGGTCATATGATAACTCTATGTTTAATCATTTGTGGAACTGCCAGACTATTTTCCAAAGCAGCCACACCATGTTACATTCCTACTAGCAGTGTGTAAGGGTTTTGATTTCTTCATGTGCTTGTTAATAGTTGCTATTATCTGACTTTTGAGTCTATTAAAATTCAGTTTTAATAAATTTTAATATTGTTAATGAAATCTCTCATGTTTACTGATAATGTACATTCCCATAACTATCTCAAGAAACCACTGATTTACTTTCTTCTATTTGCCTTTTCCAGAAATTACACAAAGATTCATACAATATCTAGTCTCTTTGGTATGGCTTCTTTCAACTTAACCAATAATTATTGCAATTTAAAAAAGTATTTTATTCCTTTCCAATTTAATTGCAAATACAATTGGAAATGTTTGCAAAGAATCTTCAGAATTAAGACTTCTTTTAATTTCTATGCCATTGGGCTTATGCAAACACAATTTCACTAAAATATTGTGAAATTATTCTTTCTCCAGATTTGTACCTTTTGTTTTCATTTGACACTTGTTAATTTTCTTACAGAGATAATTTATATTTTAGGTTTTGTAATTACAATTCATGAAGACTAATGAGCAATATTTATAAATGTTTGCTAGTACACTTAATTACTGAAATCTAGTTTTTAGAATGTGTCAACTTGTTTTGTGAAAAAACAAGATGTGAAAATTAATTCCAGATTCATTAAAGATATAAATAACAAAAATGAAAAGTACTTAATTTTTAACTGATTCTTACAATTCATTTATCTGGAAATTTTGTTTTTAATTTTCCATGCATATAGTTATATTAGTTGTAAATAATAGGAGACAGATATAATAGGAAAAAATATATATATCCTATTAGGAGATATATGTATATAGTAGAATTTTATATATATATGTTTTTATATATATATATATATAAACATATATATATGTTTCTGATCTGCATAATTTTTGTTAATTTTTATTTGGCTTATTTTATTGGATATAATAAAATAATAATTGGATATAATAAAATAAGCCAAATAAAAAAATTGGATATAATCTTTAGTAAAATATTGAATATAATAGTTATGAGAATTTCGTTTTTCTGATTTGCAAAATAATAGCTTTAAATATTTCATCACTAAATATACATATTATTAAATGATTTTTTTGAGATACCCATTGTCAAATTTAGAAGTATTCTAATAATTACAATCATGAATGGATTTTAAATATAATAAACTTTGCTTACCTAAAATTATAAGATGATAATATAACTTTTCTTTTTTTAAAAATTTTTCCCCTGTAATATATTTTATAAATCTATTATATTAGCATAACATAATAGAATAGTATTAGTAAAAATAGAAGCAAATTAGAAATACCTACATATAGTTTTCTACCCCTTAAAACAAAATTTTGCTCTTGTAGCAATAATATCAGTAGCTTTTTCACTATTGTCTTACTTTTCATGATGCATCTGCAATTATATCACCCACAGGCTTATCTCTCAGATTTGAGTGTCTATTGCACTACTTTAAGGACTGGAACAAGGGTTCTTTGTAAAGTAACGAATTCTCTATTTTGTAGTAAGAAAGTTTTTTTTAAACAGCTCTGTTAGAAAGCAATTTAATATAGGTAATACTTAAGTTTGGGCTGAGAAAGGTAAAGAAATATATCAATGGCCAAAGAGTGGCAATTTGTTCATGTAAAAAAAGGATTACACTCACTTTACTCACTTGAAAATACATGTTTTTTAGGGCATTAAGACAATACGATGCTATAATTTAGGTTATACAAGTATGCTAAAGAGATGGTTTCAATGTAAATATGAGTTTTCAGTATAACCTACTGAAAATGGTTTAATCCGAAGATGTGAATACTATATTTGAGTCTTGGTAAATGTTGAAATAATAATGCATCAATAAAATAAAATCTACATATTTTTGTTTTTTAAAATATACATATATAATTTATTTTATATATGTATAAAATAAATTTATATAATTTATTTTAGAAAGAGAATAATTTAAAGAACTGTTAAGAAAAAGAATTGCACATTAGTTCAAACCATAAAAACAGATTTTATTCGGAAAGTATTGCAATAGGGGAAAAGAGACCTCAGCATAGAGCTGTGATCACTTCCTGAAGACAGCATGGACAAGCTGGGATTTACAGCCAAGGAGCAGGCTGGAGGTCTGCTGATGGAAAACAGCCAAGAGGAAACATCAAAGGTAAGGAAAGATTTATTTGGCAGGATTTGTCCTGAAGGCAGGCCAGGGTGATCAAATATCACCTGAAGGATGGTGAGGGAGGAGGAATTCTATCAGATTTCAAAGGGGATCAGATAGTAAAGGTGGGTAGTTCTCTCTAAACTGAAAGCAAGATTCTTACTAGAAATGGAAAATGTACTCCATGTTATACTACGCAACCATAAAAAGGAATGAGATCATGTCCTTTGCAGGGACCTGGATGGAGCTGCAAAGCCATTATGCTGATGGAAGCCATTATCCTCAGCAAACTAATGCAAGAACAGAAAATTAAACAGCACATGTTCTTACTTATAAGTGGGAACTGAATGAGAACATGTGAATATGGGGTGGGGGAGGGGATCGACACACACTGGGGCCTGTCTGAGGGTGGAAGGCGGGTAGGAGGAGGGAGAGCATCAAGAAGAATAGCTAATGGATGGGGGACTTAATACCTAGGTGATGGGATGATCTGTGCAGCAACCACCATGGCACACATATAACCATAACAAACCTGCACATCATGCACATGTACTCCTGAACTTAAAGTAAAAGTTGGAAATATATTTTCAAAAAAGAAATGGAAAATACAGACCTGATAAGGTAAGATTCCAGTGTCAAGGTCCAGAAGGCTTAGATGAGCCTAACTAAAGATTGGTCAAGGATAGACTCTTCCGAAAATCATGTGAAAATATAATGAATGCTAGTTTATAAATAAAGAGTTAACTATTCATGCATATACACAAAAAGCATGAAGCAATTATTAGCAATGTGTGTTATCTTTATTTTGTTGTCTCTTTGCACACTGCTTAATGACTCCTCTGATAACAAGTTATGGCAGCACCATTTGGGGATAAAGTTGTCAGTGCTGTGATATGTCTCTTTGGCACATAAAGACTTTCTGATTGAACTATTAGTATGGGACATAAAGACTTTCTGATTGAACTATTAGTGTATGTAAAGCTAAGCTTAAATTAATATTACTACCAGAGTTAAGCACTACCAGAGTTACCGAGTAAAAACTGGAAGTTTATCCCTCCATGAAAGCAACAAGAATACTGTAAAAACTATCAAAATTAACACTTGTAGAACTTGAGAAATTGACCAAATATTTGAAAACATCTGAGGACATATGTGTAACAAAAATGGTTGAAACCCAGTGAGAACAGAAAGTTCACTAGCATTTTAACTGACTCTCTATATATCCCTTCCCTACTCCATGCTAGCTTTGAAACCAAGTGTTTCATAGCTATACTAGTTTTGAAATATAGCTACTCGCAAGCAACTGGCATAGATCGAGTTTGGAGCCCTCCCATTAACCCCAACCCCAGAGAATTATTAATAGCAGCAATGATCTGTCTGGAGCAGATTCTGCAAAGACTTGGGCTGCAGCAGAGGAAGTGCAGCTGGGGCCAAGCACAGACAGGACCCCCACCCCCTACTGAGTTAAAGGAGCAGGAGCTCAGCACTCCCAGGCACAGCTGCAGCCACACAGCTAGAGCTCTAGACCTGGCAGCCTTGCGCTGTCGGGGTCCAGGAGGCCACCCCTGCCCAAGTAGGCTTGGAAGTGCCTGCTCCCATCCCTGGACTCTCCCCACTCCCTGGCACCCACTCTAATTTTGGATCAAAGTTGTGGTCAAGCCCTGGTATTGTCGCAACCCAGCTGGGTGTGCAAATGTTTGGGGCAGCAGGGACATGTGGGCCCCCCTCCCCATCCCCCCATGGGAAATTTAGTATAGATATAACAATGTGAGCTGAGAAATCTCTGGGAGCAAGAGCAGGTGTTTTGATATCCCCAGCTGTCAAAATGAAAAGAACATTTAAAGTTAAAGATAAAATGATTACTTTTGAGAAATGGTATTTGTAAATCTGTTACTACTTGGTACAGTGAAAGAAAAATATGTCAGATATTTATTATAACAAAATAATTATTATCTCTGTTTACAGTAGTTGCCTCCTTAATGACATGTCTCTACCAAAAAAAAAAAGGGATCAAAGCAGTGTTATTTTCATTAGTTTACTATGTTTCATTTAATTATAAGACATTATTCTTCTTCTTTTCTCTTGGTATTATGTCCTGGCAGCAAAATAATAAAATAGAAAATTATATGAAACAATAAAAAGGTGAAATATTTTTAATAAACTATATTTTACAAAGAAATTGTAGCTCTAGAAGAACAATTGAGAAAAATAGGGGCTTATCAGGAAGAAATACTGGTAAGTGGGGCATCGGAACATAGAAGAAAAGGAATAATATTAGCTTTAATTATAAAAACTGATGCAGCTGACTGCATCAATAAATTCAAAAGAAATTTCATTTTACCCTATTCTTTGAAGAACAAAAAAAAAATCAAAAGGTAGAAAACAAAAATTATAAATGTTTTATATTTTTAACAAAAACTTAATGATAGCAAAACTTAAATGTCTTGATTAAAGCTATATTTTATATACTCTACATCCAAATATCCTGATTGTAAGACTTTCACTTTATGTTCATGGTACCCATTAGAAAGCCACATGCAAATATGGTAAATGGTAATTAGGAACTAATAGTCAGCCTGCATCCTCTCCCAGAGGACATTTCTGTGTTGTGAAACTCTTTTTACACAGTTTGAATTTCACCCCTGGGTGGATTTTCTTATGGTCAAGAGTGAAGTTGGAAACTAGCATGTTTAACAAATAAAGGGTAAATATATTACGTGTATAAAAGTTGATGGCTGGAAAATGAGCTCCCAGGTACAGATGAAGTGTAACTTCTTTTAGCTTGAATTGTAGGTAAAAAATCTATTCCTATCTATTCAGGTTGTCTTAACTATTCTACTCCAACATAACTGCATGAAATGAAATTTTAAAATCCACTACTGGTAAATGATTATTTTCCTTATGCTCTGTGCTAATATTGAGACCCATCTGACACCCTGTCATTTGGATACTTCTGCCTGCACATCTTTTAGCTGCATGCATGAATCTAGGAATGGTACAAACATTTTATGTGAAAAAAGAAAGCTACAAAATTAGTCCTATATATATATAATTTATATGTTTGTGTGCATATATTTGATTTATAGATAAAATAACCTGTTATTTGTGTAACATGATATAGAAGAAATTTGAATAACATTTAGCACAGTTAAATGAGCTGATATTGAAGAGTATGCACATATTTTTTTTCTATCCTATTTACATTAAAAAATAAACATGTTTTTAATTTAATCTAATAACTTTCAATGAATGACTCCATTGTAGTAGATAATAGAGGTTAGCATTTTCCTATTTTGTTTGCAATTGCTGGGTTTTGTAGAATCCAGAGAAAAACTGGTTATGGAAAAGTTAGTGGCTGTGGAGTTTCATGAAATAGCAATGCTGGAAGAAATGTGGCAGAAAAATCAGATTAGCTACATGGTGGTAAGTGTGATTCCCTTCCTGTTGAAATGTATGTTCCCTCTGATGCAATTTTTGGTACTTAAACTCTCTCAAAGTTTGAAAAATACAAATAATTTGATATAGTTTTTATTCTTCAAGGGCGTGATTTAACTAAATACAAGCTATTCAATTATTTAAAACTCAACCAATGTATCTGTCACTTCTCATGTTTTTTGTTTAATAAGATAGCAGAAGGCTTCACCTGAAAGAGACAAGAAAATTTTTAGGAATAAAATCTCTAAAGTAGAGTTATTTTGAATATAGCCTTCTTTACCCTAATTTTCCTACCGCTCTGACCAAGAAGTACTGGTAGGCAAAGGCAGAACAATTACCATTAAATGAATAGTATCTTATATTAATACACCCTAAATCTTTTGCTTTTCTATATTTTCTTCTTGTATTTCCTTGCATTAAAATTGTGAAATAAATTTGATAGATACCTATCTCTAAAGATTGGCTTGAAAACATCTACCTTTTAACCTCCATTATCAAAATTTAAGATATAATCACATATATTAGGTACTATATATTTCTGTTTAATTGATTTGGTCATCTTTTATCAATATATAATGCATTTCTGTTTATTCTCTACTGATGCCTATTAAGATGGATGTATCACAATATTATTTCTTACAGTATTATGTGAAATATTTTCTGATATTGGATTTCATTACTTCTCTGCAAAACAAGCAAACAAAGTTAAACACTAAATTGCATAACCTCTATGTATCACGATATAACTATTTCTCAGTGCTGTTTCACAATTAGAATGTCTGCATGTAAAGAAGTACTTTTCACATTGTCTAACACATAGGAGAAACTTGATAAACAATGCTTGTTCTGTTTTATTAATGCTGTTGGTTGTTGTTGTTATAAAGATAAAGTCTCACTCTGTTGCCCAGCTGGAGTGAGGTGACACGATCATAGCTCACTCCAGCTTCAAACTTCCTGGCTCAGGCCATCCTTCTGCCTCAGACTCCTAAGTAGCAGGAATTCCTAAGTAGCTGACTCCTAAGTACAGGTGTGTACACCACCATACCCTGCTAATTTTTTTTTTTTTTTTTTTTTTTTTTTGTAGAGACAGGGTCTTGCTATGTTACCCAAGCTGATCTCAAACTCCTGGGCTCAAGTGATCCTCCCATCTTGGCCTCCCCAACCTTTGGGATTACAGATGTGAGCCACTGATGCAGTTATTCTCCAATCACACAACTATGTATTTATTGAGAGATTATCGTGACTCTGTTCTGTGGTAGCCAGTACATCTTACATAAACTTCAGCTTTACTGGTGTCTGCTACTCACTTGCTTAATTTCAGTGTTTCTGCTGCTCTCATTTTGATCTCAGTCATGTATAGTACGGACATTTTCTTGCACTTTCTGTATTCAGCTTGTTTGTAAGCTACTCACAATTATTTCATGTAAGATGGCTTCCATGTTCTTTCACATGCCATTATGCCCTATTGCCTTAAGGGCTGAGAGTCAATAGCAAAGGCCCCAAGAATAAACACTACAGTGTCTGTGACTATAACATTTTACAAACTTTTATTTGTTATTTTTAAAGTATCTCACCTGCCCAATGTATTGCTTTAATATTATACATCTCCATTAATAAAAAATACATTGTATTCCTCTGACAGATCATTTGAGGATTCTTTAAAAAATATTCCATGCCTATTCATTTTTTACCTTCGGCTCTCGGATAAACCATGGCCAATGAATGGTTTGAATGTCTTTGGTGCTAGCCCTGAGGGTATTGTGCAGGCTTTAGTGCCACATAACACTACAAAGTTTTTAATAAATTAAAACTTGTTAAGAAACCAGCGGTCCTGTAACACATATATTGATCTAGAATGTTCAGATATGTTGAATACTTTTCCAGATAACTTTCTTTAAAAAATGGCCAAATAAAATTAAAATTCTGGATTCAAAAGTACATAATCAGTATATTGCTTGAATATCTTTATGCTGTGTACAAGAAACCATTTCCTCAATGAACTCATTCTCTCTAGACATATTTTTGGATGACTTAGGTGGGATATTTAAAATTCACATTCCCTATCCCCAACTAATATTTAGCATTGCCCTAGAGAATGTGAATTCATTCATTCTGAAATATCCATTGATGACAACCTTATTATTGATTTTAACTGTATTGGGATGACAAGGTAATTATATAAGTGCATAATCTGTTTAGATACCTATGTTAGAGATACTTGGCATAAAGAACATTTTACATTTTGGACTTAGCTTAGTCATTCATTCAATCACACAAATATGTATTTACTCTGAGGTTATTATGACTCAGAACTATGGTGGTTGGTAGCAACAATTATACTTAATGACTGTTATCCTCTTTTTAATTTCAGCGATGTTTATTTTCCTTTTATATTTTAGTGAGGTATAGTGTTAATAATTACTTGTGAGTTTTATGCTCAGATTATTTGCAAGCTGTTCATGATCTTTTCATATAAAATGCCTTTTGCATTATTAGGAAAGCACAGAAATAGCTCACATGTTTAAAAATTTAAATCACTGAAAAAGAATTTTTACTTTCACAATTATAACAAAAGACTATATTTTACTTCACCATTGTAGGATAAAGACTATAGGATAATTTTCCATTTTTACTTCATATGTTCTTTTTGAATTTTAGATATTTTGAAAAGACTATATGTTACTTCACAATTGTAGGATAAAAGACTATATGATACATTTTCATTTTAACTTCATATGTTCTATTTGAATTTTAGATATTTTGAAAAGTTAATAAGAAGTATAAATATTATTTTCAAGGCACAAGTGGTTCTCTTTCCAGATCCAGTGTCTGATAATACTTGGCAGGTTTTGATTCCCTAGACATATCCTAAGATTTTCCTTAGTTTTACTTTTACTTTGGAAATGCATGCAAACTGAAATGTATACTTGGATTAAAATATCCCAAGCATGTTGTAAAATGAGCTCAAAGTCTTTCATTCTCATGAAAACTTAGTAGATCATTACAGCTGATATTGTACTTAGTAGAATTATTTGACATTTGTTTACATAAATAACATTCTCTACAAAACGTTCACTATACTGAGGGACATAACTATGTTTTACATGGATTCCTCTCCTCAGATGTACACATATTAATTTGATTAAAATAGACCAATTAAATAAACAGAAAATAAATTTTCCTCCTAATTCTTCTGGAAAAAATATTTCAAGCTTAGTGATCTATCAAGTATGAGAAATTGGTGCATACTGTCTTAGTTATGAATTTGCTTATTTTATTGATACCATATGGCATTTAACTTTGTGTTCTCTTTGCATTTTAATCCTATTAAAATTATTCTGGCAGTTCTATTCAGAGAGAAAAATTAGACTTTCTACAAAACCTGAAATTATTTTTAAGTGGTTATCTTCACATATTTTTGTTGGGAAATATCTAGGAGGTTAGTTTATATTTAATTGTTAAAATACATCAATATTGAGCTCTTAGTGTGTCTCAACAAAATAGCCACATAGGGGAGCTCTAACCCAGCAAAAGAATAAATCACCTGCTAAACAGGATACCAAAACAGTCTTTTTCTCCTTACACAATGAAATCCAAAGAGAGTTTTAGCCATTTTTACATTATTCCAATCACATTCTTTACATGCCTCTCAGAAATTTAATTATATGTCACATTCAAAATTATTTACAGCAAAAGCCTTTTTTTCCCCGACTGGCCAGTGTCCACTCTATATTAGCATGAAATTGCATTGCAATAGCTAGAGATTTTACCTCAAAGCAATTATACTTAATAAAATGACTGTGGATTTAGTTTGGCTGCGTAACGGATGAATGAAAGTGTTAATGATCTGTATGAAGATGAAAGTATGGCTGGGCCCAGTTGCTCACACCTATAATCCCAGCACTTTGGAAGGCCGAGGTGGGTGCATCACTTGAGGTCAGGAGTTTGAGACCAGCCTGGCCAAAATGGTGAAAGCCTATCTCTAATAAAAATACAAATAAAAAAAAAATTAGCCATGCATGGTGCATACCTGTATTTCCAGCTCCTAGGGAGGCTGAGGCAGGAGAATCGCTTGAACCTGCGAGGCAGAGGTTGTAGAAAGCTGAAGTTGTGCCACTGTACCCCATCCTGGGCACCTGGGCAACAGAGTGAGTGACTTCATCTCAAAAAACAAATAAGAAAAAGAAAAAAAGAGATGAAATATAAGAGCAAATTTAAAATAATGCATAGTTAATTCATGGTGAAAAATTACTATTTTTAACTCTCTGCCCTATATTGAGCACATATTTCCACACTTCCTGCCTGTGTGTTAATTTTAACTAAACTAGAACATTTGTTTCATCTCTTATATTATGCAGGCTAAGAATGCTGAATCCAAAAATCTGAAGCCCAAAATGCTCCAAAATTCAAAACTTTTTGAGTATTAACATTATGTTCAAATAAAATGCTCATTGAAACATTTCAAAGTTCAGATTTTGGAATGAAAGATGCCCAACCAGCATGTATAATACAAACATTGTAAAATAAATTTAAAAAAATTTTAATCTGAAGCACTTGAAAACTATTTGGAAAAAAGATACTCAACCTGCAAAATGAAACACAATATAAAATAAAATATTAAATATATTTTAAAAATGATTGAAGTCATCAATAGTACATCATTCTTAGTAATTTAATTTAATAGTTTGACTTTATTTCATAAATATTTCCAAATAATTATTTTAACAAAGAGAAGATAAAACATGCTTTTGGGGATTATTTTCACCATAGGTGCATGAGAAACTCCACAGAACCTCTTTCAAGAAAATCAACTATGAATGTCATAAGCTAATTTTAAAAAACATTTATATAAACAAACAATTTAGCTTTTAAAGGCTCTGGAAATTATCCTAAGTGCATAACAGCAAATGAAGAAGCAAATATAAATCTTATTAAGAACAGTGAGAGTCTATGGCACTCAGGCTCCAGCCTACCCCTTACTTCTAGATCAGAGGATTGATACTCTGCTTGGATTGAGTATGGCTAAGAAAACAGGGCTTATTCTCTTTGTCTCAGCTCCTGGTCAATGGTTATGGTAACTGAATGGAAAGATGGCAAAGCAGCAGCATTTGTCAAAACTCTCAGTTCCATGTCTTCAAAGCTAACCCCAGGTGATTGCAGTCAAGAGGCTGGGTTCCACCATCCCTTTACTTAGCTCCTATTCCTAGGGCTGAGGCCAAACCTCAGGTGTGGCAAGCCAAAATTAAAGCCCCAATTTCCATTGCCTCAGCTCATTTTTATGGTATAGGTTCAATACTAAAAGAGACAAGCCAAAATGACTAGAAGTCACAAATTAGAAAAGCAAACAACAATAAGTCCTAGAGAGGGATCAGATTATTATCCGGAGGCAATACAATACATTCCCAAACTTGCCCTGACTCCAACAACAAAGAAAAATGAAACATGCAAAGAAAGAAGAAGGTGACTATATATATAAAAATTGCAGGCAAGAAACTGCCTTTGAAAAGTCAAATATGTGTAACTTCAGAAAGATTTGAGAAAAACTATTATAAATATACTCAAAAAAACATAAAAGTGAATAAAAAAATTTATGACAATTTGTCATCAAATACTAAATACCCATAAGCAGAAACTATTTTTGGAAAATTAAGATTCACAATTTGAATAGTGGAATAACACACGAAAGTCACACTATTAGAGGGTACATTTTGTATTCTATCACTGTGAGTGACAAAATGACTAAGGGTGTCAAAAGTAGCTTTGAATGTGCAGAAGAGAGGTTTAATTAACTTGATAATTGATTGTTAGAGTCTATGCAATCTGAATAACAGAGACAAAGATTGATGAAATGAACAGAGCCTCAGCAAAACGCAGGTCCTTATGAATCACAACGGCATATGAATGGTGTAAATAGCAGGAAGAGAGGAAGAAAAGGTGTACCAAACATATTTGATGAATCATTAAAATCTTCCCAAATTTGATGAGTTAATGTAATTCTCCAATAAGCTACAAATCAGATAAATGCAAAAATATCCACACAAATATAAACCATATTAAAAATGATGAAAAGCAAAGACAAAGTCTTGAAGGCAGCAAGAGAAAAATAACATCACTTTTAACGGAATGCAGATAAGATTAACGGCAGACTTCTCATCAAAACAAAGAAGGCCTGAAGGCTATGGGATGACATTTTCAAAGGGCTAAAAGGAAATAGATAAATAAATAATTGTCAAACAAGAATCTGAAGTTCAGCAAAATAAGTTTTACAAATCAAGATGAGAAAAGACACAGGTAAACAATTGAAAAAATGTTATTAGCAAACCCGCCTTATAAGAAGTATGAAAGAAAGCTTATCCAACTAAAAGTGACTCCAAATAGCAGTTTGGACGCATGCGTGTGCACACACACAGCGAAGCTAAAAAAAACTAAAAATGCATATATATTTTTTCTTTTTCTAAGTTAATTAAAAAGCAATTTTGTAAGTGATGTTAATATTATGAGATTTTTGGCACCATAATGTATACAAATGTAACAAATTTAATAATAATGTTACAAATGAGGCAAGTTGTTCAAAGCTAATACAGAGTAAGTAATTAGAGTAGATGGTAACTCAAACTCACAGAAACAAGTGAGGAGAAAAACAAATGGTAAAAATGAAGGTTAATATAAAAAGCCCTATATATATGTTTATGCTCTACTTTCTTGGTTTAACAAAAAAAAAATTATATTAAGTAATAATTAGAGTTGAAAAGGGAGAAGAGAATATAGCAATATAAAAGTAATATTTATGTATCTATTATAATTAATATGCATACACAGTAAATTATGATAAGTTAAAGTATATGGCAAGATCTAGAACAATGATTTAAGGAAGTAACTCAAAAAATATAGAAAACATTCATGGAATTGGAATGTTAAATTAAAAAATATTAATGAATGCAAAAGAAACCAGCAAAAGGGAAATACAGGAAGAAAATACATGAGGCATATAGAAAATAAAAAAGTACATTGGAAGATATAAATCCAACTATATCAATAGTAACGTTAAATATTATTGGTTAAAAAATCTGATGAATGAATAAATAGTATATTCATTAAGAATTAAACAAGAAAGCCAGGCATGGTGGCTCATGCCTGTAATTCCAGCACTTTGGGAGGCCGAGGCAGACAGATCACAAGGTCAAGAGATTGAGACCATCCTGGCCAACATAGTGAAACCCTGTCTCTACTAAAAATACAAAAATTAGCTGGGCGTGGTGGTGTATGCCTGTAGTCCCAGCTACTTGAGAGGCTAAGGCAGGAGAATTGCTTAAAAACCTGGGAGGCAGAAGTTGCATTGCACTGAGATTGTGCCACTGCATTCCAGCCTGGTGACAGAGTAAAACTCCATTTCAAAAAAAAAAAAAAAAAAAAAAAGGGGGATTAAGCAGGAACAAAAACAAGCAAACCAAATATCAAAAGCTCTCTACTTAGTAGACACACCTTAAATTAAAAATAAAAGTTTGAAAAGGATGGAAAAATATATTATACAAATAGCAACGAAATAAAGCTGAAACTGCTATACTAATAATTAGATAAAATTGTTATAAAACAGACAAATGAGAGACAAAGAAACACATCAAAATAATAAAAATGATAAATCAATAATAAAAATTTAATTATGCACATATATGTACCTAAGAAGACAGCCAAAATGTAGGAAATACAAAATGAAAGACATGAAAGAAGAAAGGTGTAATTCAAGAGATAGTAGGAAGTGTTAATACCTCATAATAACAATGAGTAGAATAGATGAGTGAAGATGAAAGGAAAAAATGTGATTAAATTAACATGAAAATACAAGTCTTATCAGACATTTTTAGAATATTTCAACCAACAATGATAGAATACAAAGTATCTGGTACACATGAAACATCTTCAGAATACACAATATCCCAAATTGTGAAGTAAGCTTCAGTGTATCTGAAAAGATTTAAATCCTAAAAAGTATTTCTTCAATCATAATGTAATATTATAATTCAATAACAGAAGGAAATTTGAGAAATTTACAAATAAGTGGAAATTAAATCACTTCTAAATAGCTAATGAGTCACAAAATCACAAATGAATCTAGAAATACTTTGAAATAAATGAAAATAAAGGCACAACAAACCAAAACTCATGGAATGCAACTAAATTAGTGCCTAGAAGCAAATTTATAGCTGTAAATGCCCATATTAAAAAAGAATGAAGCTCACAGATTAATACCATATTATTCCATCATAAGAAACTAGAAATAAGAAAATCAGTGAAATCAAGGAAAGAAAATTATAAAGATTAGGGCATAAATAAAGAAATATTAATGGAAACATTTTTTAAACCAAAAATCGATTCTATAAAAATATAGGAAAAGAAAAAGCCAACAAACTCTAAGGTAAAGAGACCAAGGGGAAAAAAGAAGCAAGAAGACTCAAATTGTTAATTATTTCAATTTGATTTCAATTATGGAAAATGTAGAAACAAATTTGCCTAGGATCAGGAATGGGAGAGTTAAGAGAAAATGAGAAGTAACTGTTATTATGCATATGGGTTTTTTTTTTGTGGGGGAGGGCGGGGTTGATAATGTTCTAAAATCAGTTGTGGTAATGTTTGTAGGATTCTGTGAATAAACTAAAAAAACTTTAATTTTGCACTTGAAATGGGTTAATTACATATGAATTACATCTCAGAGCTATTAAATATAAAATTATCAATGTATGACTAGCCATCAGAATGAAGAGGTCACAAGCCCAATGTACTGAATGTTGTATTATTTCAGTCAACACATGGCTCATATTTACAGAAAATAAACCAATAGACTCTATTTCATAAAGGCTAAAAATAGGACACAAAATATGAGTAGTCAATAGTATGTTTAAACCTTAATATTTTAATATTCTAATATTAATTACCATAAGCTCAGTTAATTCATAGAGGAAGAACTTAGCAATCCGTATTGTGAACACATCAACTATTAGAATTTAATGTCAACTTAATTACTTGATGGTGGCAACTTAATCAATGTAATTGATGCAAAGCCACAGTGAGAGCCTAAGATGAAAATTATGTGCCATATATTAAATGCATAGTACAGCTCCTTCTAGTTAATGGAACAAATTGCACATAACTAAGCTTTCTGTTAATAAACATGTAATACATTTTCCAAAATATTTAAAATTAACACTAACTTGTTATCAATAAACAGACTTGAATTCCAGCACAGTCGATAACATTAAGTTAAAAAGCCTAATTGTGTTTTCAAAACGAATGCGTTCTAAAGTTCTCAATTCTCAACACACTTTATAATCTCTGCATATTATAGAGGACATAGTAAATCATGTGCTCTATGCATTGAGGGAAGCTGGTACCCTGAAAAAATAATACCCAGCTTTCATTGCCAACTGGATCCAGGTAATGTTCTGATAGTAGGAATGCCTAGAAGAACATTAGATAAGCAAGGGGAAAAGTTAAACAATTCTTACTTCCGTCTTTTTTGGAATTACCCATCCATCAGCAGAGGACCGATCAGGGCGGCTGCAGCAGCATCATCAGCTTCAGGACCTGCAATGTGAGACATCTTTCCTGGTCTCAACCAGAAAATTTTGCTCCAGCTCCTACTGTGCAGCACCAAGGCAGCTCCTCTGCATGTTCAGCAGTGACTTTCAGTGTTTCTATCAACCACCGTGACTGGTCTCTTCTCTGAGATCCCAGCCATGCCTATGCAGCCTTGTTTTAGTAGTATCAGATTGCCATGCATATTCGCAAAATTTTTCCTGAACATTTTTTTCTTTCTTTTCACTCCTTTTTTATTTTATTATGGTAAGATATAAATACCATAAAATTTATTTATTATTTTTATTTTTTATTTAGAGGTGGAGTCTTGCTCTGCTGCCCAGGCTGGAGCGCAGTGGCGCGATCTCAGCTCACTGTAACCTCTGCCTCCGGGTTCAAGCTATTCTACTGCCTCAGCCTCTCAAGACGCTGGGACTACAGGCGCCCGCCACCAGGTTTGGCTAATTTTTTGTATTTTTAGGAGACACTGGGTTTCACCTTGTTAGCCAGGATGGTCTCAAACTCCTGACGTTGTGATGCGCCTGCCTCCACCTCCCAAAGTGCTGGGATTACTGGCGTAAGCCACCACACCCGGCCCATAAAATTTATTATTTTAATGATTGTAAGTGTACAGTTCATCAGCATTAACTATATTCACATTGTTGTGCACCTATCGCCACCATACGTTTCCAGAACTTTTCATCATCCCAAACTGAAACTGGACACATTAAGCAGTAAGTCCACATTTGTCCTTCTCTGAGACTCTGGTAACCACTGTTCTACATTTTTTCCCCAACTTTTTAGGTTTAGGGGCACGTGTGCAGGTTTGTTTTATGGATAAATTGTGTGTCACAGGGGTTTGGTGTACAAATTATTTCATCACCCACGTAATGAGCATAGTACCTAATAGGTAGCTTTCTGATCCTTACCCTCTTCCCATCCTTTTCCTAAGTGAATTAATGCAGGAACAAAAACCAAAATACCACACATTTTCATTTACAAGTGAGAGCCAAGCATTGAGTACACATGGACACAAAGACCTGAATCCTTGTAATACAAATTCCTCCCTTCCTTCATTTTTCAGAACTAGAGCTGCTTGTTGTTTCTTTTTATTTTTCTTTCCTTTCCTTCCTTCCTCTCTCTTTCCTGCCTTCCTTCTTTCCTTCCCTCCCTCTTTCTTTCTTTTTCCATTCTTTCTCTCTTTCTTTTTTCTTTCTTTCTCTTTCTTTCTCTCTCTTTCTCTCTTTCTTTCTTTCTCTTGTTGGAGTCACACTCTGTTGTCCAGGCTGGAGTTCATACTGGAACCCTTGGCCTTCAGCAATCCTCTTGCCTACTGAAGGGCTGAAATTATACATGAGCCACCATGCCTTACTTCTGTCTGTTCTGGTTGTATCTGACATCTCTGAGTTACTTCACCTGCCTCTCTTTGCTTTTTCAGCTTTTGCCAATACAAAATCATTGTATTGAATCCCTTCTGTTTGAAGTAACTAAACTGTATGTTTTGATTTTTCCTGACTTGACTCATAACTAGAAATTAACAGACCATTTTAATGGTAACAATTATTTGAAAATATTATTTATTTTGTGAAGACAACATTTTTAAAAAGTTGGGTATAGAACAATAAATAATCATCTAAAATGACATGAATAAATCAAAGTTGTATTTACTTGGCATGCATATAAGAGACAGCCTAAGTTATACACTCTTTAATATTTCAAGTTTTCTCAGTATAGGTCATGTACACAGATAACACCAATTTCACAATTAACATCCCATTCCTAATGTCTCTTATTATCAAGCAACTAATTTTATAGACGTAAACTCCTCTTTTATTCATTATGTTAATTGTTTGTTTCTGGCTCTCAGCAAAGGTTAAGACTACAGAAACACATTTAGAAAACACTTCTGATATAGGGAGTTTCTCATCAAAATGCTAGTTAATCACCTCAAGAGTGTGGGTTTCTTCTTAGTGTAACTGATCATTAAACTATATGGAAATTCAGTATGTTTAAGTATATTAAAGGGAACACATTTTCAAAATTGAAAGATATTATTTAATATTATCTGAAATGGTTCACTAGGTGAAGTTTTAATGAAGCTTTTCATGAAAATCATAAAAGGGAATGCAGTAATATTAAGTTACTTTAAATGAATTTGCTTGATTGGACAGGTTTTTAAATGCTGATTATAAACTTTAGATGTATTTTAAACAAAATTACTATAATATATTAAATGTTAACTCAAATAACTGATTATATTTTTGATATCTTATGCTGATAAAGATGTAATAAACACGACAAGTGAAACTTTTGTTGAAGTGAAAATTATTAACATATACAGTTTTGCTGCTTTAGAATGCCCCAAGCAGTTTTCTGCTTGGTGGGGGCCAGCTCGGTTTTCCTTGCCATTGTTCTCAGCAAATGGTATAATTTATTATAGACATTAGGACTTGTCCCACAAATTAATCTGTTACAATTTTAATATGTGTATAGCTAATATCCAAAAATATCAGTTTTAGAAAACTTCTAGATTTTAAAACACCTGTATGTTAGAATATATGTTCAAGTATATGCATTGTTTATTGCAATGTACTTTTTAACTCACATCTAGAAACACAATGTCTATCAATATAATTTCTATAAATGCAATGTGACTGAAAATGTATGGGACCCTATTTCACTTCTCTAATAACTATTTTAATAATTTCCAGTTTCTATCCATCTTCTATCTAAAGTTTGAAATTTATGATTCAACAAAAAAAAGTAATATTCATATTTGTAAAGTTTAGTACTATTTGTTGAGGGAAAATAAATTGATATAATAATTTGGAAAACTAAAACTGTTTTATACTTTTAAAAATAAACATCAAAAACACAGCTTATTTTTTAATAGAAAACTTTATTACTAAAGTTATGAAATTATACTTAAAACAGATTAAATAAAATTTGATCTTATTTTTTCTAGAATACATCTATTTGTATGAATAAAAAATGAACTACTTGATCATTTGGGAAGATGTAAATTTTTTTCTGAAAATGGAAACAATCTTTTGTGGTCAGGAGAAATTATGTCTATGCTATCGTTCTTCATGGAATGAAATCAAATTTGAAGAAGACCGGTTTTCTATTGGTACCACTAAACCTCATTCCTCTCGTGTGAAGAAACTGAACTTTGGGCTTGCTAAGGTACTTAATGTATCAAGAAAACCTTTTATCTACACCATTTTATGTGTCACAGACTCTAACACTTTCACATAATGACAGAAAATCATTGAAACAAAAATGCTTACTATCCTGCAATAACAATAAAAAATACATTTACCCTGGACCAATACATCCATTATCTTGTAACATGGGGGATGTAAAAGAGAGGTAAATTGAGTCTGCAAGACTCTTTAGTGTAACTTAGTGCTTCAGTATTTTCCATTGTTGTAATGTCAGGTTAAGAAGAAGACAAAAATGGGATTTTAACTTAATTGTTCATCATTCCAGTGTTTTTCAAAATTTTCCATTTAAAACCAAATAAAAAATTATGTGACATGACATGAGCCACAATGCGTGGCATGTATTATAATCAAAATGGGATTTTAAAAAATCCTTCAATTTAAAGAGAAAATACAAATGTGTATTAAAAATTATTGTTATAATACATATAGATAACAGTTGCATAAGCATGAATGCAATCTTTTCACCAAATTTAAATTAGTGTTTCTGACCACATTGTTAAATTTTAAGTTAAAACACTTCCATTTAAATAAACCAAGAATAGACTGGAATTGGTTTACATCACTGTGGCCAGATCCTGCTTTGGATTTAGCAGTAGCTGTGGTCTTGGAAAGTTGGAAAACTGAAATATGAATTATGACACTCCCTAAAATGGGGTGTGATTAATAATGTAATTGCTGCATTGTTTTTTATAATAATCAGCATAGCAATGTTTATTTATGTATATGACATGTAATTTAGACTGATTGCCAATATTTTTGTTTCACTCTAAAATACAAATTTAAATTTTAAATTTTACTAAAGACAAAGATCCTTATATTTAATATTTTCAAATACTATAAGTACATTGACAAAATGTATGTCTATTATTGCAAAAGTTGCAATAATTAATGACCAGGAACACTATTAATTTTCAACTAGCAAAATAAATAAGAAAATAGATGTTTATTATGCTCATTGACAGTATAGTTAGCTAAATAATTCTAGGAATAATTTGATGTTATTAATTTGTGTTTCCCTGAAAGCAGAAAGCAAGACCTGAATTAGATGCTGGTAGTTTTTATAGTTTTTGATCTCAGGAGACAGGATTAAGGTTGCAGGAGGGAGGATATAGGTGAAGAAAAACTCAACTCCAGGGTCATTGTGGAGGTCACTGTTTTACTAATGGCAGCTCACTTGTGCTAGGACTTCTATCACTTCACACTGTGCATCTGAACAAGAGTAGCTGAAGCATTCATGTACTTACTTCCATATCTCATTTGTTCAAAGTGTTGTCTCACCCACTGATGCTAAGTGCATTTTTGTTCTGGGCAACATTTCTAGGTGAGCATATTCCTGTGGTTTTAATAAAGGAGCTAAGGGAGAAATTGGAAAGATATGTGATGTAGATATGTCACAGAATGCTGTTAGTTGCATCTGAACTCTACAGAACTGTCCACTGGAGCTGGGGCTGAAGTCAGAAGGAGACTTAGGTGAGAACCAAAAGTTCCTACAATGTTTTATACTCCTTTTTTTCCGCCCCCCTTGGAGACAGAGTCTCACTCTGTCACCCAGGCTGGAGTGCAATGGCACGATCTCGGCTCACTGCAACCTCTGCCTCCTGGGTTCAAGCAATTCTCCTGTCTCAGCCTCCCCAGTAGCTGGGACTACAGGCACATGTCGCCACGCTCAGCTAATTTTTTGTATATTTAGTAGAGACAGGGTTTTACACTGTTGCCTAGGCTGGTCTCGAACTCCTGAGCTCAGGCAATCTACCCACCTCAGATTTCCAAATGCCAGGATTACAGGCGTGAGCCACTGTGCCTGGCCTTTTTATAATCTTTTAAGCTAACAGTTATCTTAAGGTTTACATAATAATACTTTCTTGCTTAATGTTTGCAAGGTATACTTTTTCCTATCCTTTCACTTTCAGCCTACCTTATTGTTATATTTTAAGTGAATTTCTTGAAAATACTATATAATTAGATCATGTTTTTTTGAATCTACTCCCCCGAGTTTTCTTTTTTGTAGAGTTAGGGTCTTACTTTGTTGCCCAGGCTAGAGTGGGCACAGGATTATGGCTCACTGGAGTCTCGACCTCCTGAGCTCAGGTGAACCTCCCACTTAAGCATCCAGAGTAGCTAGGACTACAGGTGTGCACCCCACGTACAACTAATTTTTGCCAACTCACATTGCTGTCAAACTGATATTAACTGTTTTCAAGGGGTCTCAGTTTTTCTATATTTATGCCTCTTCCTTGGGATTCTTATTATTTATTTTAAATGTATGATGGCTGACTTTCTTCATAACAAGTAATCCAAGAAACCCAGTTGGAAGTGATGGTACCTTTTATTACCTCTTCTAAAAAGTCATACGTTATCACTTCCTCAGCATCTATTTATCACATAGGGACAGCCCGATATTATGTGAGAGATGACTATATAAGTGTACGAATATCAGGAGACCAAAATCATCAAGTCCATATTGGACACTGGCTAAACTGAAACATGGTCATTTGATTTTTAAAAACTAAATAATCATATTTATATAAATATATCCATATAAATAATCATATATATGTTTGAAAATTTAGACACAATATTATGTCTTTTCCTTTTAAAAATTTACATTTCAAAAGTAACCAATATGGATCAGGATGATGCAGTTTGCAAAAATCATATATCTAATGCTAAAATAACTTGGGCAGATATGTATGTGATATTATTTGGCTAGTTCAAGAGAGAATCTCCTAGGTTTCTTACCCTTCATTTGGGAAATTCACAAACAACAATGACTATGCATAACACTTCAAATTTCAAAAACATATTATTGAGTGCCTTTTATGCTCTGCAATCTGAGTTACATTTTTTAAGAAAAAAGTATAGAACTATTTTAATTCTTAAAATGACTAATTTTTGAACAAGTACAATTGTTAGCTGCAAAATACAATTCCCACCCCACACCACTGTTAATTCCATCTAGATTTTGTTGCCAATTAGAGACTAAAATAATATGATTCCCTTAAAAGTACCATCTATGTCTATATACAAAAAGGAAAAAGAAAAATAATGTGAAATGCTTAATTCCCAAGAAAATTGGTTAAGCAAGGCTTAGCACATTTTTTGAAAATGATGCAGTTTATATCATTAACTCGAAACATAATAGAGTTTATGTTTTTCAGAACATCTGTTCCCAGATGTTTCAAAAATATCTGGGCTGTGGTTATGAATAAATATTTTGGATATTTATATTTATTTCATCGTCTGAATTGTTTATTTAAAAATATGTGGCCAAATACCACAACAGTATCTACTTGAAGACTCTAATATCAGTCACAATAGAATGTTAATAAAAGGGAAACATTGTTATTTAGTACATAGTTACATCAAAAGGTATATTCAAAGTTACAGGTCTACATGGAACATTTAAATAGTAATGACTATAGCAAGGAATCATAATTATGTAACTGATGTATGCAAAAAAAAAAATTACATTTTTCCTTCATCCATAATCCATGCTGAGTCCCCTCCAGGGAAAATTAGCTTCTATTCAGAAAGTTAAAGTTTAATTGTTAATTATCACATACAGTCTTCTGAAATAATACTAATTAGTTTCTTAGTGACTGTACAACTAGACTCAGAGCTGTCATCTTACCAGTTGACAAGAAATATTGTGATATTTTAATGTTCTATGAGAGCAACATTGCTGAAAACATAGGGAAGACAAAGATTGTTGAATGGCAATTGGCAATTCTGAACCAGGCAGTCTCTTCCCTTCTGCTCCATTAAAACACTCAATGCTCTTTAATGAAAACTGTAATAAAATGTTGACAATGCCTCCAGGAAAGCATTCAGTGCACTATGGTAATTTTGCTTTACATTAAACTGAGATTTTTAACCTGCTTAAATTACTACCATTTTAAAAATGGCTTGCATTCACTTTTCAAGAAATTTACCTTAGATGAAAAGTCTAAGCCTATATATGTTCATATTCTAATGTGGATATAAAACATGCTTACCTGACTGTCTATTCTATTTGGAACAGAACATCTAAAAAATATTATGTTAAAATATTTTGCAATTATAGGTTAGATCACAGAAATGGTCATTCTAGGCAACTAATTTACATAATCAACTAAAATCATGCACTTATACAATTGTACATATTATTGAAACTTATGCACAGCTACAAACTATAATACATAAACAACAACATAAGCATTACGATGATGATGATCCTATGCTGCTGCTGGTGAACTGAATGTCTCCACGTTAGACTCTGCATTAAGCACTGAATTGAAATGTAATTCACTTAGTTTCTGTTGGAGCTCATTCTTTGAGCTAGACACTTGACAATCCCTTCCCTCTTCAACATTAAATTTTTAAGACAACTTTATGAACATGTGTTATTTTATTGATATGTATCTGATATCATTTTAATATCCATACATTTATATCTATATAACCCCAATGGCTAACTTTTTTAGAATTAATATTTCTTGGTATATTCACACTTGCACACATATGAATACAGTATTGAAATTAAATCTTAATATATATATTAAAAACAAAGATTGGTAGAATATTCCTGAATATTTAAAATATTTATAATTATATAATAATTATTGGATTAATAAGAATAATAATTACCTGGAGGTGCCCAAATGGACCAGGATATTCTAAAATTAAGGATTTTTCTTTAAATGCTGAAATAAATTCATTTTTACTTAAAAATAAATCACTTCAAAGTATTTTTCTAACAAAAATATATCTCAAATAATTTTTAACAGTAATTTAAAAATGCTGTTTACTTTTATATTTATATTCTCTACATACCCTCTATTTTCCTTTTATGAGATATATTCTATGTTTATATGAAAAATAAATGTTTATTTATTTATAATTTCTATTATTTATTTTATCACATGCATTCAGCAAAATACCAACAAATTACCAAGGAATCGATTATCATACATGTTATTCCTGACATACAATGTAGTTAGATATTACTGTGTAAGTAATTACACATACATATTACATACACATATTTATAAATTTTTAAAGCTTTGGACTTCATGCAACTGTGAAAAGGAGTTAGTCTCTGATATAGTGTTATTGTCTTTGTGTCTAATATTAGAGCTTGAGGTCTATAAGGCATCAAGGAAAGAGATACATGGAAGTAAGTTAGGAGAAAACAAGAAGCTGAAACCCACAAGCAGGAGCTAGTGCCCATGGGGACAGACTAAAATCTATGTCTTTGTTTTGTGTTCTTGATTGTGGTAAGGTGGATGCTTAGCAGAGGCCAGGGTTCTTTCTTTAAATTTTTTTAAATTATATTTTAAGTTCTGAGATACATGTGCAGAATGTACAGGTTTGTTACATAGGTATACATATGGCATAGTGGTTTGCTGCACCCATCAACACATCAACTACATTGGGTATTTCTCCTAATGCTCTTCCTCCCCTATACCCCCATCCCACTGATAGGCCCTGGTGTGTGATGTTCCCCTCCCTGTGTCCATGTGTTCTCACTGTTCAACTCCACTTATGAGTGAGAACATGTGGTGTTTGGTTTTCTGTTCTTGTGTTAGTTTGTTGAGAATGATGGTTTCCAGCTTCATCCATGTCCCTGCCAAAAACATGAACTCACCTTTTTTATGGCTGCATAGTATTCCATAGTGTATATGTGCCACATTTTCTTTATCCAGTCTATCGCTGATGGGCATCTGGGTTGGTTCCAAGTCTTTGTTATTGTGAACAGTGGCACAATAAACATATATGTGCATGGGTTCTTTATAGTAGAATGATTTATAATCCTTTGGGTATATATCCAGTAATGGAATTGCTGGGTCAAATGGTATTTCTGGTTCTAGATCCTTAAGGAATCACCACACTGTCTTGCAGAATGGTTGAACTAATGTACATTCCCTCTGACAGTCTAAAAGTGTTTCTATTTCTCCACATACTTTCTGTTATTTCTTGACTTAAAAAAAAAATTCTAATGAGAATGGACAACATAGAGAGGAATATAAGTGAATTGATGGAGCTGAAAAACACAACATGAGAACTTCATGAAGCATGCACAAGTTTCAACAGCCAAATTGACCAAGCAGAAGAAAGGATAACAGAGGTCGAAGATCAATGCAATGAAATAAAACAAGAAGGGAAGATTAGAGAAAAAAGGGTAAAAAGGAATGAACAAAGTCTCCAAGAAATATGGGACTATGTGAAAAGACCTAATCTACGTTTGATAGGTGTACCTGAATGTGAAGAAGAGAACGAATCCAAGCAGGAAAATACGCTTCAGGATATTATCCAGGAAAACTTCCCCAACCTAGCAAGGCAGGCCGATATTCAGGTCCAGGAAATACAGAGAACACCACAAAGATATTCCTCAAGAAGAGCAACCCCAAGGCACATAATCGTCAGATTCACCAGGGTTGAAATGAAGGAGAAAATGCTAAGGGCAGCCAGAGAGAAGGATCAAGTTACCCACAAAGGGAAGCCCATCAGACTCACAGCAGATCTCTCAGCAGAAACCCTACAAGCCAGAAGAGAGTGGGGGCCAACATTCAACATCCTTAAAGAAAAGAACTTTCAGCCTAGAATTTCATATCTAGCCAAACTAAGCTTCATAAGTGAAGGAAAAATAAAATTTTTTGCGAACAAGCAAGTACTCAGAGATTTCATCACCACCAGGCCTGCTT
>CAUYQU010037152.1:0-40428 GCA_963574635.1 Cheracebus regulus
GTTTTGTTTTGTTTTAATTTTACTTTAAGTTCTGGGATAAATGTGCAGGACGTGCAAGTTTTTACATAGGCATACATGTGGCATGGTGGTTTGTTGCACCTACCAACCCATCATCTAGGTTTTAAGTCCCACGTGCATTAGGTATTTGTCCTAATGTGCTCCCTCCCTTGTCCCCCATGCCCCCTGTAAGCCCCAATATGTGATGTTCCGCTCCCTGTGTCCATGTGTTCTCATGGTTCAACTCCTACTTATGAGTGAGAACATGTGGTGTTTGGTTTTCCCTTCCTGTGCTAGTTTGCTGAGAATGATGGTTTCCAGCTTTATCCATGTCCCTGCAAAGGACATGAACTCATTCTTTTTTATGGCTGCATAGTATTCCATGGTGTATATGGGCCACATTTTCTATATCCACTCTATCATTGATTTGGGTTGATTCCCATCTTTGAAACAATAAAGAAATGCTATACAAGCCAGACCACTGGGGTACAAGTAGAGGTGAATTATCTTCATGTTATAAACACAAGAAATTAGACCCAGAACTTGAAAGAGGGCTTAGAAATAATCTAATTTACTGACTTTATTTTTCAATGAACAGTCTGAGGCCTCAGTCATACTGATAATAAGTATGACTAGCTACCACTTATTGATCTGCCACTCAGAATCTACCACTGGGTAAGGGTCATGTAATGGTTTACCAGGCCTGCTGAAACAAAGCACTGCAAACTGGGTGGCTTAAACAACAGAAATGTATTGTCTCACATGTTCAAGATCAAGGTGTCAGCAGGGTTGGCTCCTTCTGAGGGCTGTCAGGGAAGGATCTGTTCCATGCTTCTCCTTCCCAGCTTCTAGCAGTTTGCTAACAACCGTTGGTATTGCTGAGCTTGTAGAAGCGTCACCCTGAGCCCCACCTTCATCTTCACATGGTGCTCTCCCCGTGTGCATGCCTGCCTCTGTGTCCAAATTTCTCCTGGTTGTAAGGACACCAGTCACTTGGGATTAGGGCCCACCCTAATGACCTCATCTTAACTAATTATATCTGCAATGACTCTATTTCCATATAAGGATCTATTCTGAGGTACTAAGGTTAAGATGTCAACACATGAATTCTGAAGGACACAATTCAACCCAGAAGTCTACCTACTTTGTATCAGGTCCTCATGGCAAGGCTGCAAACCTGGTGGGTTGGTAGCCCAGTCCCACCTCCCATGAGCTAATTGATGTGGGTAAGTTGTTTAACCTTCTGTGCCTCAGTTTCTTCATCTGTAAGATGGGGCTAATACAGGCCAACAATTTTGAAACCCAAAAGCTCCAAAATATGAAAAAATGTATTTATAACTCATTTGGCAGCAAAATCTGACTTGAAACAAGCACATTGAATAAAAGTATCCTTGTATCTTGAGTTGACACAAAGATACTTAACAATCTTTACTTATGCAACATATATATGTGTCACTACAGAAACTACAAACATTAGTCTGTTTCATAACAGGATGCTGTTGCAGATGCCATGAGGTGTTATGAAGCCTATAGTACATATGCTGTATATCTTTCTTAAACCTCCAAGTTCTGACATGCCAATCACTGCTGGCCCCAAGCAAGGGTTTGAATAAGAGACTGTGGCCCTTCAGTGTATATATCACAGGGTTATAATGAGGATTAAATGAGTTAATATTTGTACAGTGCACAGACTATTACCTGGCACATAGTAAGCACTATATACATATTTGTTAAATAAAATAACAATAGCTGTCTTGTCTAAAGTCACTCAGGTGGAAGGCTAGGGAGGAAGGTTCTTTGAGTCTCTGAGTGTGGGAATGCCTGCCACCAGAAGCTGTGCTGTCTATGCGTGTCATGCTGCCTCTGCAACTCCAGGTCTGGGGCTCATGTCCTTTGGTTCACAAACCAGCCTTGTTTATACAATAGGTTGGAGCAATCTCTACCTTTCTAGATGATTATTAAGTGAAATTAGGCCTCTGTTTGTATTAGTCAGCTTCACTGCCATAACAAAATGCCACAGACTGGGTGACTTAAACAACAGAAATTTATTTTCTCACAGTTCTGGAGGCTGGAATCCTGAGATCAAATTGTCCACAGGGTTGGTTCTTTTGAAGGGCTCTCTCTCTGTGGCTTGCAGGCAGCTGTCTTCTCCCTCTGTTTTCACATGGTCCTCCCTCTGTGTGGGTCTGTGTCCTAATTTCTTCTTATAAGGGCACCAGTTATACTACATTAGAGCCCACCCTGTGACCTCGTTTTAACTTAATTACTTCTTTAAAGGCCCTATTTCCAAATACAGTCACATTCTGAGGTACTTCGGTACTTTGGGTTAGGGCGTCAACATATGCATGGGAGCAGGGAGGGGGCACAGTCCAGCCCATAACACTATTTTTAGAAACTAGATAAATCACCACTCACAGCAGATGAATCCCATATGCTTGCTGGCTTGTTTCTGTCCCAGCATTTTTCAAAGTGTTGTCCAGGACCACCTGCAATCGAATCACTTGGGCTTTTAATAAAAACAAGTCTGCTCCCAGCCCTTAAGTCAGAATCTGGGGCAGAGGAGCACAGGGCTCAGGGGTAAAGCCTACTTGTTCTTTACATTCATACGAAGGTTTGGTTTAATTAAAGGGACTTGGAAAAAGCCAAGTAGTGCGGTATGCTGTTTCCCAACCCCGACTGCACCCCCACAGCCACTGCAGTCCCCCAAATAAGGGCATCAGAGAGAAGAGCATGGGAGGGGGTGGGGGCAGGCAAGTGTGAGTCTGAGCAGGGAGCACTGTGCATCTGGGGCTTCCTCCAGTGTGGCTCACCAGAGGGCCACCAGAGAAGCTCCTTTCCACTCAAAGCTGGTCTCCCAGTACCAATGAATGCCCCACCCTCACCCCTTTCAGTAGATACAGGGGACTTTGCAGTGTAGATGCTAGGAGAGGCCTCAGGGGAGGTCACCTATCCAGAAATGCCAGGCTGTGTTCCACAGCCTGACAAAGATTCTAGTCGTTTCTCTTGGGCAGCATTCCCCTACCCCTAACTCCCAGCTCCTGGAAGAACTCAAAGTTCCCCCTGCCCCTCAGAATGGTGGAAGACTTGAGCCTGGAAATAATGTTTAAGAGACAGGCAACAGTGGCATGCTTTCCCAAGCCAAATGCTGAATGAGGGAGCAGAGGTTGAGGTAGGTTCACATAGTCACTGACTCCTCCAAAGCTTCATGTGATATGGGTAAGCTGGGGAGGTCATTTGGCTTCCTGCAAGCTGATGTATGGGAAACAGGGTTGTCATACACATGGGTACAGCCTTTGAACCACATCCCAGACAACCAACGTGAGCCCTCTAGAGTGGGTGTCTGCTGCAGGTGTACATGTGTGTGCACACCCGTGTCCCATGCCTGTGTTAGGGTGGCCACAGCCTCCCATGTCAAAAATTCCAGCAAAACAGCTGGTGAGTGGGACTCTAAATGATAGTGATTTTCCTAGCACCATGACAACAAGACACCATCAAAGCTAATGGCGCTAATCCATCTCTCGTCTTTCTCTGCTGGTTCCGGCTTAGATTTTGTTTCTTAAAATACTTGCCTGGCTGGCAATGCAGTGACTCACCTGTACCAGGACTGAACAGAACAGGCAGGAGGTGCTTTCTTCTGAAGAGCTGTCAAGAGCCGATACAGCACCTGAGATCTTTCATTTCACACATTGTTCCTGTCAAGGGGGAGACATTCTTACTCTGTTGTCAAAGTTGGAGATGCCAAAGAAAGCAAAGTGGTTAGAATATGTCAAACTTTGGCACCTGTATGAAACAGAGTTTGAGGATATAATGCAGGTTTGACTGAGAATCTCTTCCTTGTCTTCTATCCAGTGCAAGATAGGCCACACTTTTACAGAGAACTGTCAAAAATGAAAGTTCACATTAGAATCACTCAGCTCCACATGGGTCCTCTCTGGTCACGTCTTCCTCAATGTCAAATCCTAATTGTCAGGACTCCATGAATCCTGAATACTTCAATGATTTAAGAACTCTTCCGAAGCTGGTCATTTGGAAATTGCATTGTTGGTAAATTTGAGTTAATAAAAAAGCAAAGTCAAGAATTTCATTGGCAATGAAACTATGTTTACTGGTCATCTCCTAATTCCATTTGAATTCCACAGGCCATGAACTGCGGTATATTGCAAAATACCCTGAAGTCGGGCTTGGATTCACATCCTAGATTTGCTGCTTATTAGCCGTGTGACTTTAGCCAAGTTACTTTGCCTCTCTGAGTATCCATTTCTTCAACTGTCAAAGTGGGAATGATACCATTTCCCAAATTATATCGCAGTGAATATAACAAGAGATGATGAGTGTGAGAGATGCCAGTACAGAGGCTGGCCCATAAATGCTGATGTCATTTCCTGTCTCCTGTGTGTTTTGCTGTAATTTAAATGAGGATAATTTCTGGCTAATCTTTTAATGTTGACACATTTCAGTAGATGGTTTTCCATACTTTTAGAATGTCATAAATAATTCTCCAAGAAGTAGAAATGACTGGGATACAAACCCTGAGACCAGAAGTTGCCAAAGTCACAAGAGGTGATTTGCCTGGTCCAGATAGTGAGGCAGGAGCAAAGCCTCCATTTTGACTTTCAGAGATTTGGGAGCAGAGAGTTGCAGTGCCCTTTGGAAAGGTCAGTAGAAATACTCTGTGAAATGCGAAAAGCTGGGTGCTAGCTCCAGGGGTGCCAGGTGAGGCCCCACTGGGAGTCTGCCTCCTTCATCCTCACCTCTCTGTCCTCGGCAGCACCCCTTCATTTTCTAGTTAGATTGGTTCAGGTCCCTGCCGACTCCTGGATGTCCAGCCACAGACGCCTGTCTTTGTCTACACAGGTTTTCGTATTTGCTGTTTTTTTTCCCTGTCATTATTGTATTTGTTTTGGTCTTAGTGTTCTATCAGACTTTAATGTAAAGAGACCAGGTTTGTGTCCAGCTTCACCCCTTATTAGCTGGGTTATTAAGGACAAGTCATTTCTCCTCTTTGAAATACAATCTTCTGATTTGTATACGGGGATCCTATATGATTAGGTTGTTGCTCAAGAGCTAATGTGACTGAAATTCACACTGAAGTATTTTGTAAACTGTAAAGTGCTGAGAAGAAAAGATAATTTCAAGCCCCTCTTAGCATGTATACTTTACTGGAACATATACATGCTCAAAGATATGTGTTAAGTGACTTTTTAAATAAATATATTTGACCCAAGAATGCCATCAAATTCTCAAATACACCAAGAGATGTTCTGAGTGTTCTGCAATGGTTCTGGTGGGTTCCCCGGGTAGTTTCTGAGGGAATTTGCCACTTGCTGTGTATTTGCCCTGTTCAGGCTCATTCTTGAGAACATCCTGTTTGATTCCCATGAGGTGGGTATTAGCCAAGTTTCCCCCACCAGGTGTGATGGTTAATTTTGTGTCGACTTGATTGGGTTAAGGGGCACCCAGATAGATTATAAAACGTTATTTCTGGGTTGCCTGTGAGGGTGTTTCTGGAAGAGATTAGCATCTGAATCAGTGGACTGAGTATAGGAGATCACCCTCACCAGCGCAGGTGGGCAGCATCCAACCGGCTGAGGGCCAGAATAGAACAAAAACACAGAGGAAAGGTGAATTTGCTCTCCCTTCTGGAGCCAGGACATTATCTTCTCCCACCTCCAACACCAGAATTCCAGGATCTTTGGCCTTTCAACATGGGACTTACATAAGCTGTCACCTGCATTCTTAGACCTTGGGCCTCTGACTGGGAGTTATAGCATCGGCTCCCCTGGTTCTGAGGCTTTCAGTATCAGACTGAATTATACTCCCAGCTGTCCTGGTTCTCCAACTTGTAGGCTACATATCATGGAATTTTTTGAGCCAATTGCATGAGCCAATTCCCGTAATAGATCCTCTTCCACATATCTGCATATGTCCTATAGGTTCTGTTTCTCTAGAGAACCCTAATACACTATGCATGCACAAATAAAGTCACATCAAGACTAATAATCCAAATGTTAGTTTGTTACCACCATTTCTCACTTTGAACCTAGCTCCCTGCAAAGCACCTTCTACCCTGAACTTTTGGGGAGCTCCTGGGGTAGGAGGTCTTACATGTGCTCATCAGCAAATCAATGCCCAGGAACTGTTCCTTTTTTGGCTTTGCCATCTCACTCTGGTAAAGTTGCACTGTGGACTGTCAAGTGAAGATGCCTTTTTCTCTCTTATGCTCATTTATAGGGGTCCCATCTCAGTGACTCTGTACTCTAGTGTCTTATGAAGTACTAACAAATCGTCTCTTTAGCTTTTAGTGACAGCTCTGCCCAGGAACCAGACATGGGTCTGATATGGGGTAAAGTGAAGGATGAGGTCCCGCCACTGTTACCACAGTGTACTCAAAACGACTCCTTCCTCCAGTATAACCCTTCACCTCTTGGTGAGCCCACTGTGCTTGGCTCCCTGCATTTCCTCAGGAGAGGGAGATTTCCCAGATCCCTGTGGGGTTTCCCCACTAATCCACTAGATGTGATGGAATCCTAGCGCAGACTCCAGATTGCACATTCCCACTCTACAGACAAGGAAATGAAGGCTGAGAGGGTTAAGAAACTTACCCAGGATCACACACTGAACAGGTGACAGTCAAGAGCCAAACTCAGAGCAAAGTCCAAATCCCACGTTCTTTCTAACCAAAATCGTGTGATCAAAGTGGCAAAATGACAGGTTGTTCTGACCCTGGTATTCATACAGGAGGGCACACTGTGCTGGCCACTGTTTACTATACATACTTTCTCCTCCCCAGGGGTTTAAGTTTCTTTCTGCTTAGTTTCTGTTGAGAATTACACTCTGGGCATGAAAAACTGGGATTCCTTGCCATTTCACCTTCCTTCCCATTCCTAGCTGCCCTCCCAGTGAACTTACAGTTTATTTCATTGTTACTTGGCTTATGTTTAAAAGAACTGTGGTGGGCATGGGTGCGATAGCTCAAGCCTGTAATCCCAGCACTTTGGGAGGCCTAGGAGGGTAGATCATGAGATGAGGGGTTTGAGACCAGCCTGGCCAGTATGGTGAAACCCCATCTCTACTAAAAATATAAGAATTATCCCAGTGTGGTGGTGCATGCCTGTAGTCCCAGCTACTCGGGAGGCTGCGGCAGAAGAATTGCTTGAACCCGGGAGGCAGAGGTTGCAGTGAGCCGAGATTGCACCACTACACTCCAGCCTGGTGACAGAGCAAGACCCCATCTCAAAAAGACAAAACAAAACAAAACAACTGTGGTGTTTACACAGATGACAGAACAAGCAAGTCCTGGCTATGGCAAAGATACACCTGAGCCAGTGTTGGTAGATTGAGAAAAACACATATTACTTGACTTGATTCCAAAGCCCCTGCAACCTGGTTACCCTACACCAACCCTCTGCTCCAGTCTAAAGGTCTACACGTGACCCTAAGTTCTCTTCGCTTTCCTCCCAGCTGTAGCCTGATGCCTACTAAAGATGTGGCCTGTACCCCATGTGCCCACTCCTCCTGGTCCATTCCAGCGATGTGATATGTACGCTCCATTCAGATTGTCACTCTAGCTGGACTGGACTTACCCAGTCCACTCTCATGGTCAGGGCCTTGACCTTCTATCTTGGCCTTGTCAAATCTTTCCTTTAGGGAGCTGGATGCTCGTCTTCCCCAGAAGACATTGCCTGGGGACCCGCCTACATCTAAACAAACCTTCCCATCATTCCCAGAACAAAGGACTGTTTCCTACCCAGGTATGCTCTCTCGACTGCTTCGGACTCTGGCCGTACCAGCTCCACTCACCACATAAGAAAACTCTTGGAGTATGGAGGAAGATACACACCAGGAACTGTCTTGGCCCCAACTGGCCAGTTCCCAGAAACTCTGGGGCAGGTGGCTGGCCACTTTCTTTACAGGGCTTCTAATGCATCACCAGCCATAGTTGTTGGTGCTCAAGTAAATGAGGACGCTGTCTTCAGTTTAGACTTCTTAAAGACCCCATTTCATATTACATAACCCTCACCCTACAACCCCTGCTTTCCCATTCTCTGTTCCCTTTCTCTCCATAGCGTCAATCAGCATTCTGACATATAATATATATCAAAATATATTGCTTATTTCAGGAGTAGGCTCCTTGAGGTTTTAGTCTGCTTTGCTTGAGCAGTGCCTGGTAGGTGCTCAATGACTGGCTGCTGAATGCATGACTGGAATGACCACAACCTTGGACATCAGCACCAGAGTACACATTCTTCTGAGTGTGTCGGAAGGACCAGGAATTCTTGTTCTCTTCTGTCACAGAGCTCAGCTGTCAAAGATTTCCAAATCTCCTCCGTGTTAGCCACAGCAATAAATGGTCTACAAGTACGTTCTCAGCACTGCACCGGGCACCATGGGAAATACAAACCCTTCAGGCAGCTTATGATTCCAGCTCATCTCTGAGCCATCACCCCCTGGAAAACTAAGTGTTCCTCCTGCAAGCCCTCATTATGCCCTCATACCCCCAGCACAGAGCTTTGTGTTCTCCGCCTGTCTCCATTCTTCTCAGACATGAGCCTGTCTTACTCATCTTCACATCCCCAGTGCCCAGCACAGTGCAGAGAAGCTTTGAAGGGTGTGATAAATATTTGATGCATAAATGAATACCTGGGATCCCACATGCAGAGAAAGCCAGCCCCTTCTGAATTAATTATGTGACTCAGACACTAGGGCATGATGAGTGTTATTTCCCCTTATTATGATTAATAATTTTTTTCCCAAAGTTTTTCAATCCTGAGATTTAAGTTCTATATATTGTAAATATCAAGATATCCTTTATGAAATAATACTCTTTCCAAAATACAGCATAAATTTTGGAGTAAAATTGATGACTATGTTTCCTTTTTCTAGACTTTAAACATTTCCTTTTACTTAGGGCTGATTTTAAAGTCATGTACATTAAAATTTTATGTGGAAAGTTTTTGTAACGTTAAAAATAAGAGTCTGTGAAGAAAAGCTGATGATACCATGATACCTTTACTTTTGTATCTGGAATAATTAAACTTTTTGTTTATTATAAAAAGCTTTTTTTTTTTTTTTTTTTTTTTTTTTTTTTTTTTTGCAGAGTCTCACTCTGTTACCCAGGCTGAAGTGCAGTGGTATGATCTCAGCTCACTACAACCTTGCCTCCTGGGTTCAAGTGATTCTCCTGCCTCAGCCTCCCGAGTAGCTGGGACTATAGGCATGCACCAACACATCCAGCTAATTTTTGTATTTTTAGTAGCGACAGGGTTTCACCATGTTGGTGAGGTTGGTCTTGAACTCCTGACCTTGTGATCCACCTGCCTTGGCCTTCCATAGTGCTGGGATTACAGGCATGAGCCACCGCGCCCAGCCTATAAAAAGCTTTTTAAAAAAATAGGCAATAAACTAATTGTGCAGTTTATCTTGGATTTAGGAGAAGTTGGTTCTATTCTTTTTCTTTTCGTAGAGACAGAGTCTTGCTCTGTCACTGGAGTGCAATAGTGCAATCACAGTTCACTGCAGCCCCTAACTCCTGGGCTCAAGCAATCCTCCGGCCTCAGCCTCTCGAGTAGCTGAGATTACAGGTGTGAGCCACCATGTCCAACAAGAGGGTGTTTCTTAAAAAAGAGAAAATAATACACAGAGAAAAAGTAAAATAGTTCTTGTCTTCATAGCAATAAAGAGGGAGACTGAACATTTCCTAAATGGAATTATTTATAGACTGGACTATGCTTTAAACTATACTAGATATTTAGTTGATTATATTTCTCAACTCTAATTATTAAAATTAATTTAATCAGTGTGGGAAGAAAATTTAAGAGGGTACAAAATCTGCTTTATGATTTTCAAAGTTAGTTATCTACACTGATCAATGTATGAAGAAGTGCTCGGGTGCCAATTCATTTCCTGCCATGGAGATACTGTGCTTTCTCAATGTTTTAGAAAAACTCCAGAAGGCAATAGTGGTGTACCTCTATTGTGCCTGCCTGTTCAACATCCATTACCCCATTTTTCTGCTTACAGCCTCCTGATTTTCTTTAGGGGAGCCACCCCTCACTCTACTTTCAGTTCATGAGGCTAGGAATAGTCATGTGACCTGGGCTTGACCAATCAGGGTTTGGTTTAGAGACGGGTACATTACCAAAGCTAAGCCAACTGGAGCCTGACTGGGATTTTGCAGGCACTAGTAAGAAAGAGATCCTTTGCCCTTCGGTACTGCTGATGCTTGGAGCTTCTGCCTGAGAGTGAAACTAACACAAAAGAAAGCAGACAGATGGTAAATTCAACTTATACTGCAACTTGGATGTACCAATAAAATGTAATTTCTCTAGTTTGTCCATAATCAATGTGATCCTTCACTAGTTAGGGTTTAAATCTTGATTCAATCCAATAATTAAATATCCCCATTGAGCACACACTCATTTTCTCAGATAGCTTCCTCTTTCTCCTTCTTCTCCCATAAATATGCCATCTGGATGCATGGCCAATATTCAACCAGGTACATGGCATTATGGCTGCCCTCATTGATAAAATACTAAAATATGCATGGAGCAGTTGGTAAACAGGTTCTGCCCTGAGGTCCCTGCTCCTCATAATCCATCAACTAAAGGGTTAACTCTGGACATAGTACGGTGCCTCCATTTAGACACCTCAGTGCCTGAGCCTGTAAGGATTTTTAAATGTTTTGATCATCATCCCTGTAGGGCATGTTGGGGTGGAGGTAGTATGGTGGTGTGTGTCTTTTCTGTGTCCTCATGGTGTTGAGAGGAAGGGAACTCTTGTCCTTGTACTGGTCCTTGAGCATAGTTGCCTTGTGTGTACTTATTTTGGGACAATATCCACTTTTTGTCTGTCCTGGGTGCCTTGCAAGCCTCTGATGTGGGGGTCTGTGGATGGGGAGCTTGTGGTTCACCTGGAGCGATCTGAGGCAGTGCTCCCAAAGCTGTTCCCTGACTGGCTTAGCTTCTTCTCTACTCTTCCTGCTGCTACAGACCCTGACTTCTGTCCATGACTTCCTATCAACCCTGGTCCCAGGGGTCTCCTTGGCAGCCCACACCTCTGAGTCACCTCACTACAATGATCACCTCTGGCAAGCTGGCTACAAGCTTGCTGCTATGTCTGTGTAGAGTCTATACTTCATAGGCACCTGGCACAGCTTGAAAAGTCCATAGCAGGGCCTCCTCCTGCCCTATCAGCACTGAGCTCTCCGTCTCATAATTCCAGAGGAGATGTGGGGGAAAGAGCTCACTCTGCCCTTGTGGTTAATCTTTGCTTTCCCAATACAATCTCTCCACTCGGGCCTCTTGTCTTGTTCTACTGCTTCTGTCCTCTGATAATCCCTACTTTCTCCTGTCTAGACTTTCCGAATACAATACCCTAAGGTTTAGTCTACGAAGCTCAGTTCTTGACCCTCTGAAGAGGAAAGCAGTGGAAGGTACAGGATATTTTCTCAAGGTAATAGCTTGAATTACATGGTTATTGCCTTGCTGCAAAATTCATTTTTGAATGTCCGAAACTTGAGTGCTATGTTTTCTCTGCATACTTTCTGGAAAGAACTTTCATCTCTTCCTAGGCAGATAAATGCCTTGAGTAGACTAAGTTCATATGCTTTGAAAGGCAAAAGAGAAAAGTACACTGATAATTTCAAAACATTATACATGGCAATACCTTTAAAGCACCTGAAATTTAACTGGGCCTAAAGCCAGTCTACTGAGTTTAGTAAACCCATGGATCCCATGGTTAGAGCTGGGTTTCAGTCACTTGCTACTCTTAGTCCTGACTGACATGGTAATAACAGTATCCATTTCACATTATTTGAATAGCACTGGACACAGCTCCACATGCAAATGGGGCTGATTAAATGCATTTGATGGTAAGATTACTGCCAGGGCTAGATTCTGACACAGACAAAGCTTGCTTAAGGAGTTCCCCAAGTCCATATCTAAACCTCCCATGTACATTTCTTCCTTTCCAATGGTAGAAAAAAAGAACCAAGGAAGAGGATCCCTTCCTTTGGATTACCTGGGCCCAGAATCCCCTCTCCTGTCACTCACCCTGTGGTGGTGCTGGATGTTGTACTGAGACTCCAACTTACTTCTCCTTGCTGACCCTCCTGTTTCTCCTTTCCTATAAGCATGTCTCAGTTTCCCATAGTTGCAAAAACAGAACAAAACAAATGAAACAAAACAATGATTAAAAAAAAAAAAAACTCTGCCTGCCTCCTCTTTTAGCTGTAACTTCCTCCTTCCTGCCCAACCAACTCTCTTGAAGTAGTGGTTTATACCCACTACTTCTGCCTCATCTCTTCATTGACTCCATTTTGCTTCTAACCTGGTGTGATTTGGTTTCTGCCCTCACATCCCCACTAAAACCAGTGTCTCACAAGTAATCAATGACTTCCTCATTGTCAAACACAATGGACACATTATCATTTGCTTGACATCTCTGTGGCATTTCCCACTCCTGACCACTTCTTCAATGTGGAGAGTCTTGATGTGAACTGCTTGATGCCACTTTTTTTCTGGTTTTCTTTCCATTTCTCCATCTGTTCCTCAGGATCTCTTATTTGATCTTTAGAAGCTGGTATCTGTCAGGGTTTGGGTTTCATGCTTTCATAATCTTCTCATTCTGCCTTCTCTTCTGGGCTATCCCAGCCTTGCCCTGGCTTTAATGACCATCTCTGACTGTTCCCCAGTGGGCACCTCCAGGCCTCTCTCCTCTGCTTGGAACTCATGTTCCTAACTCTTCCTGAAGATCTTCACCTGGATGTCCTACAGGCACATGAAACATGTTCAAAACATGCCATCTTCCTCTCAGATCAATTTCTATTCCTCTACTTGCAATCATAGTATATAGTATCAACATTCATGAAGCTGCACAAAGAACCTGAGACTCTTCCTGGATTTCTATTTCCTTTCCCCTTTGCTGCCTATTGAGGCAGAACCTTTTACCTGGCAGTATATTAGGTATCCACCCACAGTAGTGTGTGTGAGTGGATGAATGCACTATGGTGATGCAGAACACTGTGGCTCCAACTTGAGTCTGAAACTTGATGTCATTTGCCTTTCACAGTTTATCACTGCTTCATCATTAACGAGATAGTCCATCCAGATGATCTTCAGCTCTGAGATCTATGATCCACACAACTCCAATTTGACACCTTAGTCACTTATCCACTTAACCCCATTCCTTTTTCCTGTGCCTATCCCACCTAGGTAAAGAGGAGGGGGGGCTGCTATAATAAAGAGCCACTTAAAACATAAATTATGCCACCTTACAGAACGTATTTTCCCTGATAAGAGGCCCCAATATCTCTCTGCAGCCACCCACTTTGAGTCACAGAAATGGAAAGGGAAACAGACAGGGTGCATAGGAAGGGTGGGAGAAGCTGAAGAAAAGATTAACAGAAGTCATTTCCTCCTTTCCCTGTCATGCCACATCCTGTAACTGTCTGTGTGAGTATCCCCAAGCACTGCACACGGAAAAGCACCTTCCCTCTTGTTCCGCATGACTTCTGTCTGTAAAGGAGTACCGTGACTGTCTCCTGAACTCCTGCATGCCTAGCACTTTCTAATTCTCAAAACATTGCACGAATATTTATTTGAGTGCCTTTCATGTGCAGCCACTGTGCTTAGCAATGTGCACCTTATCTCATTGAAATCCCACGACCCTCGCCTATTTTTATCTCGGTTTTGCAGACCAGAAAATTAGGGCATGGAGCCGTTAACTGCTTCACTAAGGCTATCCAACTAGTAATGTGGTCCTGCAAATCATCAAATCAAACCCAGGTCCGATTCTATGCCCAAGTCCAGGGCAGCAGTGGCCACACTGCTTCTGACGTATTTGTGGTTATCTTTCACTGCCACTCAGACACTGAGTACACAGTATCCAGGCGTTTGGTAAGTGCTCATTGAAGAAGTGCTTAAACCATATCAATAAGAGCTGGATCTGGTCCCAGCTGCCAGAATCCAGAAATGCAGCTTTGGGCCTTTCCTATCACCTCTTTGGGCCTCAATTTCCTCATCTGTAAACGGGAGGCATTATGCAGATGCCCTCGGAGGAGGCTGTGCCTTTAACATTCTGTCTCTTCTAATGGCGCAGTGTCCCCAGCGTGCTGCCAGGAAACGGCACTGACGGCCGGACCCAGCAGTTCAGCTCTCCTACGCGGCGCCAGCTGCACGGCTGACGCATGCGCCCTCGCCCTCCACCCTCCGCCCTCGCGCCCCAGCCTGGCGCGGAGGCAGCTCTTTTCTGCGCACGCGCAGGCCTCGCCGCCTGACCGCTGGATCGCCTTGCACCAGGCGGGCGCTGGTGCCTCCCCCGCCGCCGGGGAAATCAGTGCCCCCGACTGGGATGGGGGTTGGCTTGCCAGGAGCCATTCGGGGCCCACGGGGGAGCCGCCTGGCCCTCGTTAGGCAAGACCCCTGGAAAGCTGCCCCCCTCGGGAGAGCGTGTTCCCGCCCGCGCGCCGGACGTGCCGGGGAGCACAGAGGCTCCTTCCCGCTCCCAGCACAGATGGAAACGCTCTCGCTCTGCGGCCTGGGCTGGGCGGCAGGGGAGGGCCCCAGAGCCCTGCCAGCCCGCAAAGCCGGGAGGATTTTCCTCTCAAAAACGATACCGCTGATTCAACTGAAAACTTCTAAGGTCACGGAGGACGTTTATCCGGGCTGGGGCGGGGAATGGGAGCGCTGGAGGCGTCACCTGATGTTATAAGCTCCTAAGAGGCTGCGGACTCTGCCGGGAAGCAGGCGCTTCGTTGCCGCTTAGGGATGAATACGAAAACCTGGGCAGCTATTTTTACACTGGCTGAAACCGGGAGCGTGTGTGTGGCAGGGGCGAGGACGCGAGCAGCCCTCCCCCATTCATCCCCTGATGTTCTTCCCCTTCCATCTGGAGAGTCTCTCCTCAGGACCGAATCAGTTTTTAAAATTATTTTTTTGTTTTTTGAAATCAGGGAAGGGAAGAGAAAGCGGATAAAAACGTTTCCTAAATGGTTAAAATAAACGAGATAGCAGCATTCTGAATTTTCGCGCTTTGGTACTCTCAGTCCTTCTTCCCCTTGTGTGCCTTCTTTTGAAGTCCAAGGTTGTGGGTCTGAGTTTGTCTTTTTTTGCTCAGGGAACATGGAATGGCTTCTGAAAGGTTTAGGCCTGCAGAGAGCTGGAAAAGACAGAGAAAGGAGCCTTTCTGCCAAAAATGCATTCTGGAGCCAGACTTGTGCCTGCGCACTAAGTGTGACTTTGTTCTGTGAGGACTCAAAGTTGTTCTTCAAACAGGAATTTTCAGGCCATGACAAGCACTAGGAAAGCAGAAGGTTGTCCAGGAAGGGTGGTTGCTTTGCATATCCACCTGATTTAGACCAACTGGAGCCTTGCCTGTGCTTTCTTGTCAGAATAAATTTGGAGCTGAACTCACCATTCCCAAGAGGGAGATGTGCTGGGGGAGGGCTGTGAGCTGTATGCTGAATTCTTGCTGACATCAGTTCATTTCAGATCACTCAATTTACTTTGATTTCAACGTCATTTCATTTTCTCGCCAAGTCCTAAGAAGTCTGGATAAGGAGACACTGAAAATCATTGAAAAATTTAAGGCATGAAATGAAATATCTCCTAAAATTAAAGTGATGTTGTAGAGATTCACTATCTTAAGGATTTGCTTAGATTACCTTTTAGCAATTTTTCATTTGAGAATTATGGAACTACACACACACACACACACACACACACCGCCCAAACCCCAACAAAAATAAAAGTTCACCAAGAAGGAAAGGTTACCTGGAAAGCTCTTCATTCAATGTGTCATATCTGAGATTCACTAGATTGGAATGAGGATGTAGAGTGGGAATGTGTGGGGTGGGCGAGAAGCAGGGGGTAGGGGGAGTTTTAAACGTGTTTCATCCATGACTAATGTCTCCAACAATGGAAATAAAACAAATTTTGCCTTTTGCAAAGGGAAATTGGAATTCAAAGTTGTGGAGAAACATTCCTACCCTGGGAGCTATGACAGCCTCCTAGGGTCCAGCACAGCTGGGCTCTTAGAAATTCACCTACTTCTTCCAAAGGCAGGTCAAAAGAAGGTGCTGCTTCATTGAGATCGTGCAATTCAGGGCTCTTTCATATCAGAAACCCCCCATACACCTCTACTATTTGTGTGCCAGTAACTTCCAGTCAAGTTTGAGGAAAGAGCCAAACCATTGTTATTGTGGTTTGTTTTCATATATGTTTGTTTATTCCATTTTGCTTTTTAAAACATAGCAGAACTTCTATGTCCAAATGGACGCATACCCTGAGAAAACTTTCAAACCACTATTTTAAAAGTGGGAGCAGGACCATTCCCTTACATCCCAGAGGACAATTCTAGGCTAGCCCCCTTCTCTATCCCCAAAACAAGTTTAAAGACAGTATATCTCACCTGTGGGCAGGCCACTCCCGGTCCTTAATTTCCTTTACTGTCCTGTCAGTCTGTATCCATAGCAACTTGACTCAGGTCTGAAAATCAGGAAAACTGGATCGTGAAGAGGTTAGGTCTCATGAGGGATTAAAATCAATAATCCATCTTTTTAGATATTCTGTCAGAGATCACGTTTATTTTTAAGAAGTAGCATCTAAGCTGTCCGAGTTCAAAAATCAGTTTCTTTTTTGTAATACAGTACAGGAGAAAGAGTTCCGGAAGTGGCAACTTAATTTGTATCTAATTTCAGCAAAATAATTGCAGACTGCTTCCAACTTGAATGAGCAGTGAGGTATAGCTCCAAGTAGTTACTTATTTTAGTAGCACTCCCTCAGGATGAATGCTAGCTATTTTCAGTTGCATGTGGGAAAACCAAAGGCGCTGCCAAGCTGTGGCAAGTTGGCATCGTGTGTGAGCTGTCAACCAGGATACTTACTTCCACTCAGATTCATTTCTAACTTGCCGTTGGCGTGTGACCTTTTTCTTTATTCAGTTTGGGGTCCTGATCACTTCCTTTCTCTGTCGCCTACCTTCCCAACGATCTCTACCCCCACAGGCAGCTTTTGGCTGAATCTATTTAATAATAATTGTGTGAGTGCCAAGTGGGTTGTATAAAATCCTTAGGGAAAGCTGTGAAATGAAGCACATTGTTCTTCAGGGCTCCTAAGGACCAGAATGTACCCATCAACAAAAACTAATATGCAATAAAATTATATGTCTTTCTCTATAATTTATGCAGAATGGGATAATGCTGTGATGAGGCCATAAATAGCTCTTGGTATATGTGGTAGGCAGCCTCTAAGACGGCCCCCCAATAATCCTCACTTCCTGGTATTCACTGTCTCGTGTAACCTCTCTTTCAACGTGGGCTGGATGGACCTGTTGCTTGGCTTTAAACAAATTGAATACAGCAAAAGTGGTGGGATGTCACTTCTAAGATTGAGTTACAAGAAGTCTCTCTAAGCCACCTGCCACATTGTGACCTGCCCCGTAGAGAAGCCCATGTGGCAAGGAACTGATGTCTCCAGCCAGCAGCCACAGGAGTGAACCTGAAGGTCGTCTTCCCTTGGTAGAACCTTGAGTTGACTTTGGTCCTGGCTCACACGTTGATTACAGCCTGTGAGATCCTGAGGCAGAGGACTACTAAGCTACAGCTGGATTCCTGACCCATGGAAACCATAAGATAACACATGTTGATTGTTTTAAGCTTCTCAGTTTTGGGGTAATTTGCTATGCAGCAATAGAAAACTAACACAGTATATTCCCCAAAGCAGATAGACCCTCCTGCTCCAGTAACCCCACCAGAGTTCTGTCTCCAGACTTACCTCCTGCCTCTCTGTCACCTCTGCGGTCACTTTTGGGGCACATCTTACTCTTAGGTATCTTTTTAGGAGCTATTTCTCCTGCTGAAATAACCAGCCTCTTCCTCTTCACAAGATAAATTCCTGCTCACCCCTTGACACCTGTATCAGATGTGACCTCTGGAGAACCTTCCTAACTCAGCTAGGCAGAGCTCCTGCATCCAGCCTTGGGGTCTCTACAGCGCTTTGTCTCTGCCTGTGCTGTAGCATATCCCACTGTGCTGTCCTTATGGGTAGAGCTGCTGGCTGCAACTCCGGGAGGGCAGGGAATGTTTCTTCATCTTCCAATCCCTGGTGCCTAGCACAGCACCATGGTAAAACATCATTCTTGGAACAGCTTGCTGACTGTCTTGCAGGAGCAAGGATCCCAGGCAGAAGAGAGCATCTGGTAACTAGTTCCACTCTCACCTGATGCAGGGATCTTACTACAGCGTCCTCAAAGCATTTGAAAGAAGACTACTTTGGTTAATTGGAATATATGGCAGTCAATCAGCAGATTAAATGCTCTAGAAGCCTGCAGTTGTTTGAAGCTCGCTTGATCTGATCCCAGCCCCTTGATGCATCACTTAAGATCATGGGGCCTTGAAAGTTGACAGTTCTCTAATCTGAGTTGTCATCATTTCAATCCGTGACCTTGAAGTTGATATGTCTCAGGCATCATGGAGATGTTTTACTTCATTTTTAGAGAAAGCTAGAAAGAAATCATGAAGGTATCCCAAGGCATAAGTTAAAGGGACATCCTTAGGGACAAGCCTGAAAGAGGGGAAGGTTGTGCTTTTCTCTCAGATGGTGATCTAGCTCATGAACGGAGGGGCTCATTGCCAGGTAAGGCTGTTGGAAGATCTTACAGGAATGGAATATGTTGTAAGCCTGTCTACCTCATCATCCTCTTCCCCTCCATTGTTCCTCTCCTAGACTCCAACTCACCTGTAGCAAACAGCTTCTAACAGGTCTAATGACATTTAGTTATGATGTTTTCCAAGTCGTTCTCCACGGGGAGATGGAACTCTTTCTGAAATGCACATTGGATCACATCGCCTGTCCACTTAAAGACTTTAATGGCTCCCTGTGCATGGCCTGCCCCCTGGTTAAAATATCTCACCTCCTTGCTGTCTGCACTCAGGTCACACTTGCCATCTTTCATGGCCTTGAGTACACATGCGCAGCCCCACTCTAGGAGTTGCCCACGACCAACTGGGCTTAGTTAATCCTATTGTTTCTTTAGATTTTATGTCACTCATCATTTCCTGAGATATTTCCCTGACTTCCCTTATTAGACAAAATCCCCTCATTATATACCCAGGGACTCACATATTGCAAAGATGTTAATTTGTATGGGTATTTGATCAAGGTCCTCTCCTTTAGAGGGCAGAGACCATGCCTGTCTTTGCTGATCCTGTATTCTTGGTACCTAGTATAACCTGGTAAAAAGCAGGCATTCAATCAGTATTTGTTGAATAAGTGAATGAATAAATGAATGAATGGATGAATTATGGGTGCTCTTTGAAGATGCCTGGAGGAAAAACAAAAATGCAGGAAGAATGAGAATTTAATGGAACCCAAAGTTGGGGCATAGAAAAGTAATTTGAAGTACATCACCATCCTAAAATGACTGTTGGACGTTCTTTAGATTGAGTGTAAACATTTCCAGTTAGATATAACTCCATTCTACCCAGGCTACAACAGCCTCAGGGAAAACCTAGAATTTCAAGCTGATTTCCAGAGCCTTTGGCTGTGCCTCCTTTCCCTGCCAGCCCATCCAGCCACTCTAGCCCTCCCTCCCTTAGGAACTCATGCTGGCTCTCCTATGGGGAGGGGAGGAAGGGTAGAGTTGGGGGTGGATGACGCCTCAGGCCCCCTTACTGAGAGTCTCCATGTGTTGCTGCCACCCCTGGCAGAGCCCCTACAGCCTTTATTCCAGGCACGATCTGCTCGTTGCCCGCGGCTTCATGATGCTACACAGGGCACCTGACAGCCACCATTGCTGTGACTGTCCTTGCTGGGGCTTCTATTCTTGGTGGTGGGGGATTTGTTTTCCTACAAGTATGGAAAGCTTTTCAGTGAGCTTCTGGTGGAGCAACAATTGATTGACCTCTTCTCTCCCTTAGATGAGTCCCACCCTTCCTTGATTGTCATCTCTCTTAGCAGTTTTGTAGCAGGCAAATAATTTTCCCTTATTTGTTAAAAAGTCTTAAATCTAGGAGTATAGGATCTGCTAATTGTTTTTATTTCCTAATTTCTGTTTCTTTCAGGGTTCAAGGGAGGACTGACAAGACTAGAGTTGACAACCATTCATCCAACAAACATTTCCTGCATGAGGAAGAGAGGTGATCAAGGCACTGCCCTTGTCCCCAGGAAGCTCGCCAGTGCATGGGTCTCTGTGCAGGTGTCCTCACCTCTGGGTTAGGTATTTGACTGTCAGGCCACGGCTGAGCATTCGTCCTCTCTATGTTAATTTTTGCCAAAAATCAAGAGTTTAGAGAACACTAATGTGTTTTTCTTCCAGCTTTTCCTACATAAATGACAATATCATTATCCTCAGCGTTTAAAGTGCAAGTCTGAACAGAGATCCCAGAGTCAAGGAGGATGCCTGAGTCATTTGAGATAATTACCTTTTTTTTCTGTCTGAGACTTGCATATCTGTGAATCAGCAATGTGGAAACTGGGCTTCAACAAAACTAAGGGAGGCTTGAAGTGAGCAAAGCAGAGCAGAGCGTTGGCAAGAGCTGAGTGCTGCCACAGCAGGAACATGATGCTGATCATCCTCTAAGGGAGCTCATGGTGCTGTCTGCCTCCTCTTAGCAACATCCACACAGACTGGTACAGTCAGATCATTGTGACTTGGACAGGGACAAAAATACCCAGCTGACACCAATAGCTCCCAGCACAGCCAGGGTATTCTGGAGGTGTGTGGTGTCAGGACAGCCTGTGCGCCCTCATTTGTTTACCTGAGTCATCTGAACAAAGCAATGACTGGCTTTGCCTCGCTCTGGCAAGAACTCGCAACAAACCCAAAGCCTCTTTCCCCACGGCCTTTGCTCCTGCAGCACAGCACTGGCATCTTTTTAGCGTCATAGACACTGTCACGTGGTAATCAGTGACAGATGAACTGTCCCTTCCCTGGGCCACAAGCTCTTCTAGGCAGGAGCCTCAGCCCAGTTTCTTCCATGTCTCCAGGGCCCAGCACAGGTCCTGGCTTCTAGTTGGTTTCTGATGAATAAATGAATGGCCATAGAGATGTACTCTTGGAAACACAAGGGGGATTTGTAGCGGCAACATGTTCAATAGCACAGTACTCTATCGGTTCTTTACAGCTTGTAGGACCCAAAGATGGAATGATTTTTGTTTCTCAGAAAAGGTGTACCTCGTGGGGGCACTGCAGAAGGGAAGGTGCCCACAAATTAGGGATCAAGGGAGGCACAGGTTGATCAAGGCCCCAGGAATTGAAATGGAGGTGTTCATCCTACGGAGGCTCCAGAACGTCTGAGGCAGAGCCCTGATTCTTCAGGAAATAGACTTTGCCAGAGAACAAGGCTAGGGGAGGCAGGCTGTCCTTAGAAGAAGTCGTATTTCAGTCCCACGGAGACCCCCAAGGCGCACTCCCATGCTTTACCCCAACTGTCCACTAGGGGGCAGACAGAGGCAGGAGAAGAGGAAAGCAGGCTGCGGGTCAGGCCCATTACACCCAGCCTGGCATCCTGCACGCTGGGCTGCCTGACTCAGACAAGGCCAGGCCGCTCCTCCTGCCTGTCGTGGCCTCTCTGATTTTATATGGTTTGGCCTGTGACATCAGACACCACGCGACCGTGGTAACCAAAGTATACAGCCTGGAGTGAATGTTAATAAACAGGAAAGAAACGATCCCTGGTGTCTTACTTTACCCACACCATTTGTGGTCTTGCTATCCATGCCTACTGTCTCCTTTATTATCCTGAGCAATCGAGATGTACTTGAATTCAGCGACTTTTTAAGAATGAGAAGCTAAATTGGGGAAATGTGTGTTGGTATCCTTGTTTATCTAACTTTGAAAATAGTGCCATGAGTGACCACTGCCTCTTGATATCCTGTTCAACACTCTTCTTATATACAAAGACATAATTTCAAGGGAAAATTATTTCCTTGATAGTCCCCACATCCCTTCAAAAGCCATTTCCTCCAAAGAAGTGTCAGGTGATGGGATCCCTTAATTGATTAAAGTTTTTCCCAGTATCCTCAAGGATTGAAGAAAAACAGCACAACTGTCTTCCTATACAAGTTATCATCCTATGCAAATTACTGGGCCCAGAGACCCAGACCAAAAACAAACTATGACTGAGTATACAGGAATAAATGTTTTACCAGGCCATATCTCAGAAGTGAAAATGTTTGTGTAGAGATGAGAGTTGCTTCATAGATCAGAGAGTTTGAAGGTTATAGTTCTCCTATCAGAATATCGATTAGAAGTGTTTTAAACTTTGCCTTATTGAAGTTAAAGACTCTTTAATAAATTGTATCTTTAATTAGAATAAGAACAAAATAATCATATTACATGAACCAATAGAGATTGATAAAACAGTCCTAAAAGAAATGGCTTTTTAGTGGAATCAGAATTCATATGCAAACCTTTTCATGCTGCAGACTTTTTTGAATGCTACCCCTGATTTCATTCCAATAGTATTCACAGCTGAGAAATATATTTTAAAGATATAGCATGATATCAAGTTACTTTAATAGTTTGCAAAATGCTCTCAAGAATTACCTAAAAATATGCAGTTTCTATGATACTGTAGCTTAGTTCATCTAAAATTGTTTGATCTTCAATTAAAAACATAAACAGGCTTGGATATATTTGGACACAGATGTTGCCAGAGTTTCCAGATTTCATTGTTCAAAGGTATTTCATAAATATGACAAAATGTGTTGAGATAGAGTCCATCTGATTGGATATTCAGGCTTACAAAGAAAGTAATTACAGGGGCAGAGCCTGGGAGTCAGCCCTCATTCATCTCAATTCTCTTTCACATAACAGCATAGCTTGACCTTGATTTTTTTAGATGCAAGTAAAGGACATTGATGTAATTCAAATAAATTAGTTTTTTTCAAATATCCTGAGGAGTCTGGAATCAGACATGACAGACTTGATGGACAAAAGCCTGAAGGAGAACCAACTCTGAAGTAATCATAGTGGTTCTGAAAGCCATGTCTTTCCTTCTTATTGACCTAAATTTTCATCTTCTTTCTAGGGAATATTTGCTTGCCAGGTCCTTGGAAAAGGTCCACATGCCGGCTTCTCCTCTCCCTTCCTTCTCTTTTGCGTTTACATCTTCCATTGAGATTCCCACCAGGGAATGTGGCTGCTGCCACGGCAGCCTCTGGTCAGCTCAAGTGACCTCCAATCTTCCTTGCCTTTCTCTGAGGGCAGGGGCCTTGCTTCTTCTATTAACAAAGCACTTTCAGTCAACTTTTAGGTTTCTTCACGGTTGATTAAACTGTGTTTATTTAGGACCCTTCTCCTCTGTCTGTGTCCGGCTGCTGACCTTTCTGCTGGTTCGTTGTCGGAGGAGAACGCTTACAGGGCAGTCTCTCTGACTGCTTGTTAGCAGCTTTGGTAAAGATTCTGTCCTGGAAAATGTTTAGGCTATTGAAATATCAGTGCATCTTCAAAACATATGACGTTTTGCCTGGATGGTGTTCAGAGTTACTGTTACTGAGTAAGGTCAGAAGCATGTGAAAGAGAAAAACCCGAGGGAGCCTGTGAGCTATAACTGCTAGCATCTCCCTCGAACCTGGTGCATGTTGATCATCTTGCCATGAAGCTCCAGAAGGCTTCACTCGGTATGGTGTGTGTGTGTGTGTGTGTGTGTGTGTGTCTATTTGAGACACCTTGCTGTGTCACCCAGGCTGGAGTGCAGTGGCACAATCATGATTCACTGTAGCCTTGAACTCCTCAGCTCAACGGATCCTTCTGCCTCAGCCTCCTGAGCAGCTGGGACTATAGGCACGCACCGCCACACCCACCAATTTTTATTTTTATTTTTTTTAGAAACAAGGGTTTCATTATGTTGCCCAAGCTGGTCTTGAACATTTGGCCTCAAGCAGTCTTCCAGCCTTGGCCTCCCAAAGTGCTGCGTTTATAGACATGAGCCACCACTCTTGGAGGTTCTTAATAAGAGTAGATGGACATGGTTTTGTTGCTTGGAAATGGGAAGAAGAGAGAAAATGAGACACAGAGAGTTTTGTTGAATGGCTAAAAGATAATAAGCCAGGACAAACATCTTAAGCCAGAACCCCATTTTTGGAGATTCTTACCTGTAGAAACGTGAACACTCCTGCTGGCACTCTGCCCTAGGTTCTCAGGCAGACTCAGCTCCCCAGTGGCCCTGCACTCCGAGGCCCAGCCAAATGCCAGTTCTACCACATGCAGGCATCAGTTCTTTCTGTAAGCACTGTGACATGTACTTGCTGTACCTCTTCAAATGGTATTTTTGTGTTTTGCTTATTTGTGTATGAATCTTATGCTGACTTGATTGCAAGTGCTTGGAGTGTGAGAAATGTACCTCTGCATGCCCAGAAGGATGTGGTACTCATTTTAGTGAAAACAAATGAATAAACGGAGGTGCAGACAGATGCTATCCCAGTCCTTCTCTTTAATGCAACCTGCTCACCTGGATAACATACCCTCCCCATTCCTCACACTGTGCTCAGCTCCCAGCTTCTGCAGTTGGTTTGGCCTTATTCTGTAGTTTGGTTATTTGTCCTTCTCACCTTTATATCTCTGCTTAGTCATTGTTACCCATCTTAGTTGATAAAGTCTTGGGGTTCTGAGGTTCCACTTAACTCCCTTTGCCTACCACTTGACAAAAACACAGTGCATGACTAAACACTTAATGGGCTTCAGAAGATGATCCTTATAATCAGAGAAGTGAATCACTGGAGCTGATCACCTGTCCTCTCAGAATGCAGTTTGAATGGTCCAGGACTTCATGAAATTCTCAGTCACCATTGCCCCCTTCCTCAACCTCGAATCTTCCCAGTATACATTTTGTTTAGCTGCAGGCCAAACTAAAAATAATATTTTCTTATTCTTAGAAAATAAGATCAGAAGACTGCTTTTAAAGGCCAGGTTTCTCAACAGCAGCACATTGACATGGTGAGTTAGGTAATTCTGTGGTGGGGGCTGTTGTGTGCATTGCTGGACAGTTAGCAGCATTCCTTGTCTCTACACATACATGCCAGTAGCATCCCCCGTTTGTGGTAACTGACAGCAGTTTTAGACACTGCCAGAAGTCCCTAGCGTGGGGTAGGAGAGCAAAGTCCCTGGCTGACAGCCACTGCTTTAAGGGATAAAGGTGGAAGAGGGAAGCCATGGAGGGAAGGAAATGATGGCCCTAACTAGGTGTTTCTTCCTCTCTTTGGAGGTTTTTGTTTGGTTTTTTAAAAAATGAAACCAGCATAGCGTTCTGCTCTGACAGTGGGGAGAGGAGAACTTCCAAATGCATTTAAATTATATAGCATTTCACCACTTTGCCCTTTTCCCCCTTTTAGGGGCTACTTTTTTCATCATTACCACTAGGCTGGGCCTGCTTTCTACGGTTTGAGCCCATCTTGTCCCAGGAATAGCTTTCTGGAAGCACGCGATGACTTGCTGGGAGAGGCCTCGGCGGGGCTTCTTGCTGCCCCAGGGCCTGGGCACTGCCTCACGAGGATGCTGTGTTTAGGACTCCACTCCTCCACTTCGCTGATCTAGGAATTAGAGTTTTTTTCCTTTTCCTTGTGAATTAGTAAGTCACTGGGAGCAATAATTCACCAAAACTGGAGTCACCAGACACTGGGCTACACACCAGACTATTACAGTATGGCTTTAAAATGCATATCCCCAGAGCCCTCACCCGGAGTTGGAACATGGGCAAGCAGCATGAAATGTGGCTGAGAGTGCACATAGGGCCCCAGGCCAGTGGGCCCCAGCGCTGGCCCGGGTGTCTGGCCCTTTCTTTCTCAGCTGCCAAGGGGATGACCTTTGTAGCCTGGAGAGGGTGGGGCGGGGAGAAAGCTGGGATTTAAGAGAAGAGCGAGAGCTTAAAGATATGCACGATCTTTAGAAAGAATGTGCAGTGTGTGCTTCAGTGAACCTTAGTGTCCTGAGGCAGAGTGCCAGTCATTCCCAGTGGACACCTTTCCAGAGTGGCTTTCGGTTATCAGGACGACCGAGGAACTGCGTTAGCTGTGGCAGAGGTGCAGTCAGGACAGAGGGCGCTGGGTGATCTCAGGAGCTATTCTCGCCAGGCTGTGGGAAAGCCTGATGAAAATGCTCTGCTTCTGTGTGGAGCTCATCTCCCTAGAGACGGGCACAGTCACTTCTGCCCTGATGGGGCTGCTCTCTGGCTGAAGGAGGCTGTTCCTCCCTGGCAGGTTCTGGTTTTGCAGATTCCCCAGGCTTTCCTCCCTTGTAGACCTCCCTTCTCTGAGATTGCACTCTGTTATCACATGCCCTTTCAATTAATTAATTAATTATTATTTTTTAGACAGAGCCTCACTCTGTCATCCAGGCTGGAGTACAGTGGTACAATCTCAGCTCACTGCAACCTCTGCCTCCTGGATTCAAGAGATTCTCCTGTCTCAGCCTCCTGAGTAGCTGGGATTACAGGCGCACGCTACCATGCCAGGCTATTTTTTTTTTTTGTATTTTCAGTAGAAATGGGGTTTCACTATATTGGCCAAGCTGGTCTCGAACTCCTAACCTCAAGTGATCCGCCCACCTTGGCCTCCCAACTAGCTGGAATTACAGGCATGAGCCACCAAACCTGGCCCACGTGCCTTTTCAAAATTTTTTTTTTTTTTTTTTTTTTTTTTAATTTCAAGGGTCAGGTCATCTGCATTTACTAACACAGTGAATGACCTGCATTCTGGGCCTGTTTAGCGCACAGCTTTTAGAACCTAGAGATCAGCAGGGCTTTCTCCTGAACAGAGCTGCAGCCTCTTTGCTGCCCCTGAGCTAGAGCCATGGGTAATGAGTGTTCTCCAGGTCTGTCGCTTGCTTTACCTGTGGGATATTCCTTCTCTGGAGATTTTTTTCTTTGATTGTAGCTAAAGCTGACAGATGTTTCCGCTAAGTAGATGGTGAATGCCTTTGGAAAGTTCATATTTCTCCCAATAGACAGGCAGGGAAAAGGAAGGAACACTGCGGTCTCCACGTCTTCAGCCATGGAAAGTGGAACCCTCTTTCTTTTTCTATGCTGCTGGGGTGTCTGGCTCTGTCTTTTGAGCCTTGCCCATCTTTTGGGTCCTGGACAGAGCATATCTCTGCTCGGTTGGTAGCAGGTCCTCCGAATGTGGAACTGCATTGGCTGGACTTGTTTTTGTGTCACAAACCAAGTGTGCAATAAGCTAACCACACGGAGAGGCCCTTTTCCACTTGAGTCATTCTCACTCCCATTGCTGGGTCTTTGTCAGAGAGTCCTTTGTCACTTTTGAAAATGTTATTTCTTAGGAAATAAAAGAACAGTATGGCCATGGTTAGTTTTGCTGGTAAGTTCTATGACTTGACACACATTTACTGTAATAGAAAAATATGAATCTGATCAGTGTGTTAGGAGGTCTATTACTACCACAACCATTATCTTTGTCCCCGAACACCACGATCCTGTACTTCAAAAGCATGTTCTTCTAAAGTAATTGTGTTGGGGAAACAGGACGAACTGTGCTTATCTAATGCTGATTTCCTTTACAAATGAAAAAGAGGACAATGAAATGAGGCCATGCAGTTCCAGCAGAGCTCTCTGCAAGTATTGTTTCCATATTGGTGTGTTTTGTCACCGATTTTGGTCAGGGATGTTCAGATTTTCTGTTTGCATTTAATTTGCATTGCTTTTTGTTCAGCCCTGTCTATATCAACATTCTTTATACTTATTTGAGTTAAATTATGTCTCCTTAAAAGGTGTCTCCAATCCTCAGTGCTTTCAAACTTGGTAGGAGCATCTTCTGAGGACAAGAAAAGATACAGGTTAGGGATTTGACAATGGGGTTTTGAACCTCAAGGATCAGCATGGAGCAGCTTTCTGGATCAGCAATTCTATTCATAAACTTTTGGGAAACGTTTTTTTATTAAGTGGTGTTGTAATAATGGAGTTGAGTGTTCAATTTGCATGAACTTTAAAGATAATGTTCAATGCTTCAAAAATATTTAATGCTTATAACAGGTGCCATAACTGATCCCCTCAGACTCCTGAAGTGGGTAGAATTATGAGTCGAATTGTGTCCCCCCGGAATATGCTGAAGTACTAATCCTATCTCTCAGTACTTCAGAATGTGAATGTATTTGGGAATAGGGTGATTGCAGTTGCAATTAGTTAAGTTCACATGAGGTCACACGGGAGTAGGGGAAGCTCTGTCCAATATGGCTGGTGCCCTTATGAAAAGGGGAAATTTGGACACAGCCATGCACACAGGGAAAACACTATGGGAAGATGGAGGCAGAGATCAGGGTGATGCTTCTACCCGACAACGAATGCCAAAGATTGCCAGAAAACCACCACGTAAGTAAGAGGCCTGGAACAGATCCCTCTCTCACTGCCCCTAACTTTAGACTTTTGGCCTCCAGAACTGTGAGACAGTAAATTTCTCTTGTTTTATGGTACCCAGTTTGTGGTACTTTGTGATGACAGTTCTAACAAACTAATAAACGTGGGCATTCTCTTCTCTTGCTGAGGATGCTTTATTGACAGAGCTTGAGGGACACTGAACTTGGTCATGGAAAAGAGCTTAATTTTGGAGTCCAGAGACTGAGCTTTGGATTCTGGCTGTGCCACCTACAAGTCATGTATCCTTAGGCAAAAATCCAAATGTCCCATTGTGAGCATAAACAGGAGGGTGCGTGTAGTAACACCAAGAATGGAACCTGGCAACCTGGTGGGTTCTCAATGGATGCTATTCTCATCCTGTCTTTCCCTTCTGAGCATTTGTCCAAGAGACGAAAAGCTCAGCCTGGAGAAGTAAAGTGCCTTGTCAGCTACACCATGAGCCGCTGCAAGGCTAGATATCAAGTCCAGGCCACCTGATGCTACACCTGTTCTGTGGTTACCCTTGTGGTCTTTGGTGATCCTCATGTCCACCTTATAAAAATTCCTCACATATTGTCTCCCATAAAGAATTATAAAGGAGAATCTCTAGCCCTCGGATGCTCTTTCTACTATTAAGTGAAATGCGCCTGCTCCTGACAGGTTCTTGCACTACCCAAAAAGCCTTTGTAACAAAATAAGTGCCCCAATGTCATTCTTATTTTTTACATATTCTTGATATGTAATTGTTAGCAAAAGCTAATTATTGGCGCATGAAATCTTATATTTTATTAAAAGTCATTTTGCAATGTTCCTTATAGGAAAAATGGTTTTGCATCTTTTAAGAAGAAACCAATTGGAGTCAGAGGGCTGATGGAGGTTGTGAAAACTGCAGAGGCCTGTCCTGCAGGAACACAACCTGGGTGCCTGGTCATGAGGCATGAAAATCAAGGGATTCAAGCAAAGCCACTGGTGGGGACTAACTCCAGATGCTAGGTGGCATGCATGCATTACATCTTTCTAACAGAATAAAGCCATGGAGGAGAAATCAATGTGCATATTCGGGAATGTTGCCTGAGTTATGTTCTAGTATCAATAAAGATCAAGGGCTGGAGTCCAGCCTGCATGGATCCTGCCTACCCTGAGGAAGTCAGACAAACTCTGGAAAGAGCTACAGGTCCCCAACTCCAAAACATACCCCAGTACACCTCTCTACAAAATGTTTCAAACAACTGCCAGGGGTTCAGCCCCTTTCCCAGGCTGCCAACTCACTCTTAGGTCCCTGAACTCCAGATTAAAAACCATCCTCATTTCCCTCATTGGCCTCCCTCAAAAAACAAAAACAAAACAAAACAAAAAGAAAAAAGAAAAGGAAAAGAAAAAAAACCCTAAGTGCTAGCTTAAAGGACATTTTATGACTTCTCCTTTATTCAGTGACCAGAGGCAACTCAGAAAAAAAATCATGTGGCCCGGAGCAAAGAATAATCATTGATAAAGTAGTATTGGTGGGCAAAACTAGAAACCGTGGTTTATTGAATGAAAAGCACTATCAGAGTCTGGAGGCCCTGGCCGGGTTTAGGCTCTATCAAACGTGTGGTCATGTAAGCATGAGTGAACTTCTCTCAGCCTCAGTTTCTCTATGAATGCCTGCAGAAGTCACAGCACCCACCTTGCAGCTGCCTGTAAGTAATAAATAACACCTCGGATCTCAAATCACCATGTGAGTTGTCAATGAATAGAAAGTGGTATTATTCATATGAAAAATAAACTTAGTGACAAAAACACTTCAGCACTTATGTTTTTTAGAACTTTGTTCTAAACTTTGAGAATTTTAGTGCATTCTAATAAAAAATAAATTTCATGAAAATAACAAGACAATGAGAGATCTGGTCCTATTCTATCCGTGTTTGAATTTTTACATCTAGGGGGCAACCCTAACCTAGAAATTGCAAACCGGCCCACAAGTGTGTTGTTTCATCTGTAGGGTGTTAAGCAAGCTTTGCTTTGTTTGTTTTTTAAATCAATGGCCGACATTTAAAACTAGAAGATTTTCCTATTAAACAAACCCTGAGCCAGATGTGGTGCTGCACTGTAGTCCCAGCCATCTGGGAAGCTGAGGTGGGAGGATCCTTTGAGCCTAGGAGTTCTAGGCTGCAGTGAGCCATGATTGCACCATTGCACTCCGGCCTGGGTGACAGAGTGAGACCTTGTCTCAAAAACAAAAACAAAAACAAAAAAACCCACCCCAAACCAAAACGAAAACTCTGGATTTTCAGTTTCTTTCAGAAAAATAAAAGCAGAATTCATAGCACAACTGGCTGGTATTTTCTACAGCCCACTGTGCCCACTCCTGGGCTGTTTGTTTGCTACCCTGGGCCAGCCACAGACAAGGTGGCAAGGCCCAATTCCTGGCGTCACTTTCCCAACAGGAGGCCTAGAGTTTCAGGTAGCTCCCTCCCTTCCTTTCCCTCCCTCCTTTCCTTTCTCTTTCTTTCTCCCTCCCTCCCTCTCTCCCTCTCTCTCTTTCTCTCTCCCTTCCTTCCTTCATTCCTCTCTCTTTTTCTTTCTTTTCTTTCTTCCTTTCTTTCTCCCTTTCTCTCTTTCTGTCTTCTCTCTCCCCCCTCGCTCCCTCTCTCTCTCTCTCTCTCACCATCACCAAGGCTGGAGTGCAGTGATGTAATCTCAGTTCACTGCAACCTCTACCTCCCAGGTTCAAGTGATTTTATGTTTCAGCCACCCAAGTAGCTGGGATTACAGGAGTGCACCACCACACCTGGCTAATTTTTGTATTTTTAGTAGAGATGGGGTTTCACCATGTTGGCAGCTGTTCTTGAACTCCTGGCCTCAACTGATTTGCCTGCCTTGGCCTCCCAACGTGGTGGGATCACAGGCATGAGCCACCGTGCCTGGTCTAAAGCAGCATCTTTCTAAAAACAATCAAACTTGTAAGGAGACAGCCAATGCTTGAGACCAAACACGGGGTATGTGGTCCCTTGCCCCCTCAGATTCCTTTTACCATCAGGTAAGCCTTCTTGGCCCAGATGTAGGTGAACACTGCCTGGATGGAGGGAGCCTCTTTCTTGTAAAATGAGCACAAGATCCTGTAAGGATTACATCAGATGACATATGTAACGTGTCTCGCAAGAGTCAACATTCAGGAAATGGTAGCTCAGAGCAGGGGTGTCACAGACCACTGAGGGCCTCACAAGATTCTGGAAAGTAATCTGCAGCTCCAACTCAAAGGAGCGATGGCCACAGCACCACATCTGTTTGCCAGGGTCGGCTTGAGGAAGAAGGTACCACCTGAGACCAGTTTCTGAGAACAAGGACATAGGCCAGGAACTGGAGCCCAAAGTGTGAACAAACCTTAAGTGCTCACATGGATGCATTTTGCCTTTGGTGAATCACTCCTATGTAACCACGAGTGTTAGAATGTCCAGGGAAATGTCCTGAGCAGAGCTGTGTCTGTTTTAACAAGGCCGCATGTAGCAGAGTCTTGTACCTGAATTTGTTCCAAAGAAGACATTACCAGTGATAGTCTGGTGCATTGGTCCCCAAGGGCGCTCACTTCCAGAACAAATACATAACCAACTTCCTACAGAGAGCCCATGGCCAGAGGCCTGCAAACCTAAGGAGGCCTGGGCTTCTTTGGGGTAGGAGGGAAGCAGTTGCTAGGCACTGCTATGAGCCCGACTAGCATTATCATCAAGGAAATCATCAGTCCCCAGAAGCCATGCCCAGAAGTGACCTCACTGCTTTCTTCTCCCTGCCAAGGATTCCACCCAAGCCTGTTTTATAGGAAGTTGCCTTTCTTTTGAGCAGAAGGGGACCATCCCTGTACTGAGCAAAATGTGAGTAAATGATTACTGGCAGCCATAAAAGGATCTCATGAAACATTTCTGTGATCCCCAAAAGGACCTGATTTTTATACATTTGCCTTTTTAGTTCATTTTGTAAGTACAAGGCTGTTAAAGCCATTTAATGATGCCAGGGGTAAGGTTCACTTTAGGAAATGCGGTATCCAAGGATTTGAGATTTCCCCACACTGTTTCTTTCTCCATCTCATGAGCTGACAAAAGCAACTCTGAGTCACATACCAAGGGACTTGTACTGAGAAAAATAATGCATATTTATTTGTTATTATAAACTAAGGTGGTCTTCAGAAAGAAAACCAGGGCTTCTTCCAGGGTGGGCCCTGCCCTGGAGTGGGGCAGATGATGTGGCAATGAGCCCCATACTGGGGATGTTGGGAGGAAAAGGGTGAATTTTTGATAGGAAACATGAGGTCACCTAAGTTCGAGCTGTAACCACGGCAGAGATTCTGAGCCAGGGTGGGAGAGTCCACAGGCTGCCCAGAGTCAGGGAAGTCTGGGCCGGAGCACATCTTGGCAGTAACCGACAGTAAGGATCCCCAAGGAGAAACCCTGCCTGCCTTCACCCAAGGCAAGCTTTTTCTCTGTTGAAAGCCTAAATTTCCTAAAGTGGCTCCAGTCTCTGAAGATTCCCTGGACAGATGTTCTCTCCAGATGAACTTTGTCCTCTGACTTTCAACAATCATAACTGTTCCCCACATCTGCTTCTAGGAGATCTCGCTGGCTGGGGTCTCTCAGAATAGAGATGAGAATCTGTCCCCTGATAAATCTTGAGCTTGGATGGCTTCCTACTGCCCTTTAGGCCTGTATTCCTCTATCGCCCAAGACTACCCCCTTATCTCTGGGCAATCGAGTCTGGACAATAGTTACTCTCCCACCTCCAAATCTGGAGTACTGTACCCTTTAGCAAATGCATCAGGTTTAAAAATCCTGCCACTTAACGTAGACTTACTCTCTGTCTAAAATGTGCAGATGTTTAATTGTTTCATCTGTGGAACGGTGGTGACAATAGCTTATCTGGGTGGACCAGACGAAACTGAACCTGAGCATTTCTCAAGATCTCTTCCATCTCTAGAACCAATGATTCTGAGATATTTTCAAATATATGCACTAAAAATGAGTTTTTCTAAAACCAAATTGTGATTCATGCAAATGACTAATGACTGAACCAAGTACAGCAGTTTATTTAGTTCTGGCCTCAGGAGAATTTTTTTTTTTTGAAACAGGGTCTTGCTCTGTCACCCAGACTGGAGTGCAGTGGCATAATTATAGCTCACTGCACCCTCGACCTCCTGGGCTCAGGCAATGTTCCCACCTGAGGTGATTCTCCTACCTCAGCCTCCCGAGTAGCTGGGACTACCAGCATGCACTACCACATCAGGATAATTGTTTTACATTTTGTGGAGACAGGGTCTTGCTATATTGCTCAATGGTCCCAAATCCGTGGGCTCAAGAAATCCTCTCACCTCAGCCTCCCAAAGTATTGGGATTACAGGCATGAGTCACCATGCCCAGCAGGAGAAACTTTATAATTTTTAGGTGAAAAGTCTCTTCCCCACTAAATATTGCATAAAAATGGCAAGATTCTCTACTGAATATTAACGTGACAAGAGCAAGCAAAGGAAAAGACTACAAAGGCCTGAAATTGAAATATGTGGCCCACTATTCCAAACAAGTAAATGCCTCCTCCACCCTAGTGCACCAGGTGGCTTAGGGCAAGCCACAGAGGTCAGCCCCTTAGTTCCTCTCCCACAAGGCAGAGTCCCTGCCTTTGCTCACATTCTTCCCTGAGTTTTCAGAGCTCCCTATCCTGCTTCGCCTGTGTGAGGTTTCCTCGTCCCTGAAGCCCCCATAGTTCACATCCTATTTTTTTTCTGAAAACTTCGTACCCCGCCTGCCCTCTGGGCCAGCTGAAGCTCAGCTCTGCTTCTCAGGTTCCCAGTTCCTTGTATGCTGTGACAGCACTCACCACTCACTCCTGATATTGCATTGCATGGTTGGTACACACTTGTCTGTCTCCATCGCTGGACTTAAGTTTCCAGAAGGTAGAGATGCTATTTGTCATCATTCTCATGGCCCTTACACAGGTTAGACATCCAATACATTTTTATGAAGTTTAAATGGATTGAAGAAGGATGAAAATTTTCCTATTCAGATGCGTATCTCGACCACTGATTATTGGAATGGACTGTACTGTGAAAGTAGCAGTGACTTAGTCAGTGTAGTCTGATTCTGAACCTTGGGGCCATGGACATTTGGGCTGGATAATTCTTGGCTGTGGGGGGCTGTCCTGCGCTCTGCTGGATGTTGAGCAGCATCCTTGGCCTCTTTCCAATGGGTGGCAGTAACACTCCTCCTCCTCCTCATCCTCCTCCTCTTCCAAGTTATGATACCCAAAACATTGGCACTATCTCCAGTGATTGACGGTGTCTCCTGAGCTACCCCTGGTTGAGAACCGCTGACTCAGATGGTCCCCAAAGGAGGCTGAGAGGAAGCGCCAGACATGGTGTTCAGTAATGACTTACAGTGTTCTCACTCCTAGAGTCACTGTTATTTTAATGCAATGCTGGGCAGCAGCCACTTACACCTCTGGCCACATTTTTCTCCATCACAGGCTACCACAGTGCCTGCCAGTCAAACGCTGGAATTTTCTTTCTTTTTTTTTTCTCTTTTTTTGAGATGAAATCTCACTCTGTCGCCCAGGCTGAAGTGCATGGCAAGATCTCAGCTCACTACAAACTCTGCCTCCTGGGTTCAAGCAATTCTCCTGCCTCAGCCTCCTGAGTAGCTGGGACTACAGGCATGCATCACCACACCCGGCTAATTTTTGTATTTTTAGTAGAGATGGGGTTTCATCATGTTGGCCTGGCTGGTCTCGAACTCCTGTCCTCAAGAGAACCACCCATTGCGGCCTTCCAAAGTGCTGGGATTACAGGCATAAGCCACCAAGCCCAGCCCAAAGCTAGAATTTTCTTAAGGGAGGTGGGGAAGGAAGGAACTGGATAAGGCCTCATTGCCTTTGAAATATAAATACCTTTGAGAGGTTGTGGTCTTGGAGCACAGCAGCTACAAACAGGTGCCTGGGGTGACGCTGGGAAACCGCAAGTGCAAAAAGTAACACAACAACCACAACAGCTGATTTGAGAGACATATTTTCCCTTAGAAGTTATGGAGGACCCCGCTTGAAATATTCACACATATAAACTCAAGGAAGGTGCACACCTATTTGGCACAAACCCTGGGGCTGTGGTTAGAGACGATTTGAATATTTTGAGTATGCAGGAAGGTGGTCTCCATGTATCCTTACCTTGGCTTCCTCAGACTGGGGCTGTCAGCTACAGAGCAGCCCACAGGCAGGCAGAGCTGTGATGAAGCACATTTGTTCAAACACAGCAAATGGTGTTTGAAAAAAACCACCACCCTTGCTTTTTTATGAAGCTATTAGCTATTACACTCTGTCATGTCAGGGAGCTGAGCCCAAGTGATGCCCAAGTGGCCATGATAGACTCACACTACAGGGCCTGGGAGAGCAGTGAGACTGTTTTTTTCTCTCCCTCACTGAGGCAGTAAAAGATTGATTTTCGAGGCAGTGACTGAGGCATTATGCGTTAATGACTATGCAGGGATTTTCATTCACGTATCACGCACTGACGGCAGAAACCGAAGCTGCCATGGAAGGTGCTGGCTCAGTGCCCTTCTATGACTCCTTCCTCATCACGTCATTTGCCTGCTGAGATGCCAGGGCCTTCCGAGTTATTGGGTGGGTTGAGTAAAGGGCCCATGGTTTGGTGCAGAGCATCTTGGGCCAACACACGAGAATAACTGACGCAGCTGCTGAGATGAGAAGGTCTGCTGCAATGCCAATAACTGCACCTGGCTGCTCTCACCTTTGACTTCTTGTATTCAGATTTGGAGAGACAGCTGGGAGCCTCTGATGAGAAAATAAAAAATTTGCAGCAACAAGCAAGCTGTCCTCTGACACCAGGAGAGGAACTCACTTCAGCCCTGGCAAGAATTGCAGCTGGACTTTGTGAGGCACTGTTTCATCAGGTGCCAAACGTTGTAGCAAGGGCAAGAATGACAAGAATTATAGTTTCTGCCCTGATGCACAGGTACTGATGGAAGAGATATTTCTGTGTTGATTTTGCACTTCTCAGGGCAAATCTGCAAAATAGATATCAAAGGAGATGTGGGTGCTGGGCAAGGAGCCACACCAATCAACCTTATAGAGCAGTCTGCAGGGGTCTCCCCATCTCCAACCCTCAGTTTTTCCCACCTGTTGAACACAGGCCACAATGTCTGTAGCAGCCACCTCACAGTGCAATTAAAAGAACTGGTTTAAACAGTGTGTCTTAGCTTAGAATCAATGGCTGAAGAGGTTGGGGAGGGGATGTAAAATCCTGAAATCTGCATGAAGCAGTTTGTCTATATATATCTATGTACATCTTCCTGAGGAGGGGTTTGTAGCTTTCACTGTATTCTTAAGAATACAGTTACTCTTAAGAGGTTAAGGACCACTGTTCTAGGTAATGTGTAAGAGTGATGTGTGTTCATAACTAACGTTCCTATTCTTAGCAAACGTTTTTAAGGGGAAAGGGACTCAGAGGAGCACATACTGTGTGTTAGGGACTATGTAAAACACATAGAAAATAGAAAAAAGTGACCCTTGGCCTTCTGGAGCATATGATTGATTTTAGATATGAGGCCGCAACAGATTAAAAGTTAAAAGAATAAGTTAAGTATAGGCAACACAGGTGAAAGGTCAGAAGAATGTAAGTGTCGGAGAATGTAAGTGCTCCACAGAAGGAGAGAAATGGACGTCCTGGTGCAGTGGGTTTAGGGGTGGGCGTAGAGCGAGGGTGGGATCGCGTAAGGGACAAGCAGACGAGCATCTGAGGGAGAGGGGTGGCCGGCGCAGCAGAGCTTGCATGCTGAATTGACACACTCCACACCAGAGACCCTTAGATTGGGACTAAGTGTCACCGAAGAGGAGGCTGCGCTCAAGGGACGGTTCTCAGCGTGACAGTCCATCCCAGGTGCCATCAGACCCACATGACCTGCTCTTGGTCCTTCAGCCTTCGCTCTGCAGATGGGGTTGAGAGCCCACCCAGAGAAGTGCTGTGGGGAGAGCAGAGCCTGCCCAAGGCAGATATTCTCCTCCTTAGGAGCAAGTCCTGGTGCCCCCCATGTTCCAAGCAGGAAATTTTTCACATCTAGACTTTCTTCCTGCTGTGATGGACAAAGCAGCCTCTTCCTGTGAACAAAGCCTGGTGCAGCCTCCTGGGGCCATGCCCAGCACACAGTTACCCAAAGCAGACTAGGCAAACGAAGCCCAGAAAATGAGAAAATGATGAAGTGTCTATCACAGGGAAAATTAGAACCCTGTTAATATTTTTACACATACTATATGGCATGGCAGTTTCTAAATTCTGCATGTGGTAGGGCCACTGTAACCCTTTTTGGGCAGAGGACTCTGTGGCAATTCTACTTAGATCCTGGCTCCACAGACTGACAAGGCCACCCCTTCCCAAATCAGCAAGTGTCCTTGACCAAATGGTCATTTCTCCACTCCTCTGGGACTCCGGAAGAGCTTTCTCCAGAGCTCTTGGGATCTTGCCTTGGCTCTGTGGATGTAGAGATCCCAAATTCTTTCTAGAATGTACTCTTGAAGACTGAGTTGACTCTGGAGATCAGTGTAGGATCACTGTCCCCACTTTGCAGCCCCAAACCCACTTCCCAATGGAATGTCATTACATTCCCTTTGAGTTATCAGGACTGCAGGTAACAAATTACTACAGGTCTGCTTGGCAGCACCCGAGGATCTGAAACCAGGACTTCTGGCTTCTTTTCAGGAAAACTGGAGCCTGCTATTTCCTGACCACCACCTGTCCTCAAGGGCAGCTCATCTCCTGTGTTACATTGTTGTATGAACCCAGCCCTGATCTTGTGACTTGTCATGTACCACAGTGCCAAGAGGCTTGTGTTACTTTGCTTCTGTTTCCAAAATTTATCAGTTCCCCTTCTCATCCTATCACTGCCTGGCTGAATGATGGGGATCCTTGAGAGGAACTGGGCCTCTTCTTTCTGTTTCCGGGTACCAGAAGAAGCACAGGCAGGGCCAGTGGCTTCAGTTATAGACACTAGGATGTGGAGTGATTTCTACAAGCCAGGAGGGAAAGACAAGCCTGGGAGATATTGTCTCAAGGGAGAAACCTCTTGGGGAGAGCCAGCTTCCCAAAATTACCCCCTGTACTGATCTGGTTTTAGTATTCCTCTCAAACAAAGCCAGGCCATATCTTTTGGCCTCTCTTTTCTGGACTATGCTCATCAGGTGGAGGAGGGGACTCCAGCCCAGCAGCAGGCAGCAGGAGTCTGGCTTTGGCTCTCAGTCAAGACTCCTTCCAGTTCACTTGCTCCCTTGTTGCTTTTAATCAGTCAAAGCCCAGAGCTCCAGATGAAAAAGAAGTAGGGAGAGAGAAAGGCTAAACCTCAGTTCAAGTTAAAGCAGGATTATTTATTTTAATTATTTATTCATACCAACTTCCAGCACGGTGCCACATACACAATGGCTTGTATTTAAAATTTCTCAGTTGCGTCCTGGCAAAGCTTAACAGTTCCTGGGTTTCTTCACTTCCACAGAATCCTACTTTGGTGGGGTGTGGTGGGGTGGGGAGGCAGGAGTTCGATGTGGGAAATTAACTTGGGCTCAGGGATTAATAATGGTTAAATCTTAGTGTACCTCCCCTGCCAGGTAACATGGTATAGTAAACAGTTTTGGTTTTGGCTGGTTGTAACCTGATGCACCTCTAAAAATTACTTATTCTACATATGGAAAGTTGTTAGTCAAGGTACCTGCCCTTCTCAGCATTTTTTAGTTCCTGTCACACTTGGCCAAAACTCCCCATCCCATACTTGGGATGGGGACCAGGCTTGCTTTCCTCATGGTCTGCCGCTTGACACTCTCCAAGGAGAAGACACTCAGATACCTGCTGGGAGCATGCATGTGAACCACATGAGATCAGTCAGATCCTTCTTCCTTGGAATCTGAAATTTGAACCAAGTCATCAAAAGATAGAAACCAACTGGAACTCATTTGTGATTCACAGTGGTGTAACCAGGCAACCCCAGTGAGGAGGTTCTAGGTTTTGATTCTGTGCTGCTTCTTGCCTGTGGTATCACTCTGGTTCCTGTTTATTCCTTTCCAGTTTCTGGACCTGATTTCCAGTTGAGCTATTGAAAGATCAGCTGTTTTTCCAGTAAATTCCCTTTTGATTTAGATTAGCCAAGGTCAGTTTCTGTTGCTTACCACTCAAGCAGCTCTAACTACACCCACAGTGAAACTGTGTCTCTCAGAATTCATTTAGTCACACACAGGTTTCAGAATGGTGCCCTAAAATTGTGCTAGAAGCAAATAAAATCTTTGTGTTGACTTGGACTCTATTGTAATAATTTCCTACAGTTTCTTTAATTGCCAAGTTCATACTGGTTATTCATTAATTATAGTTTGTAGCTGGCCTTTTGGTTTCTTTCAGCATTTTTTAGTTCCTGTCACACTTGGCCAAAACTCCCCATCCCATACTTGGGATGGGGACCAGGCTTGCTTTCCTCATGGTCTGCCGCTTGACACTCTCCAAGGAGAAGACACTCAGATACCTGCTGGGAAACACAAACCTGGACAGCATTTCTATAAGCCACATTAGAAAAGCTATCAGCAAGAGCTTCTAAAATGTTCTTTCTGTTTGAACTAGTTATTCAGTTAGTTTGGGAACTTGCCCTAAGAAAACTGCCAGAGAAGCATAAAGATGAAGTATATTTGTTACAGTGTTATTTTGTAGTAGCAAAATCTAGAAAACATTTTCCAGCAACAGAAAATTGCTCAAGTAAACAACGATACATTCATACAACTACGTGTGATGCATCAACTCAAATTCATGGTTTTGTAGACTATTTAATGCTGTGAGGAAAATTCTCACAAGATCTTGGGTAGAAAAAACAAACCACCTGATGCAAGGATACACAAAGGCTCAAAATAAAGGGATGGAGGAAGATTTACCAAGCAAATGGAGAGCAAAAGAAAGCAGGAGTTGCAATTCTCATCTCTGGTAAAATAGACTTTAAACCAACAAAGATCAAAAGAGACAAAGAAGGACATTATATAATGGTAAAAGGATCAATGCAACAAGAAGAGCTAACGATCCTAAATATATATGCACCCAATAC